>JAPEUS010000022.1:0-275944 GCA_027946355.1 Collariella sp. IMI 366227 | reverse complement strand
GCCAGCTAACTGCAGACACCTTGTAGCTAGCATTGGCCAGTACGTTGTGTGGCTACACGCGCCTCAAAGCCTGTAGGAAGCAAGTCTTCGCCAGTGCTTTCAAGGCTCGCCTTTCTCATTAACGCATAACTTCGGCCGAGTGTTACCCTCTGTTTGGACACTGAACCTTGGTTCCCAGTCATCACAGGCTTGGTCTTGGATGTCAGTAAGGTTAGCTGGAGGTTTGGAAAGAACCTTGCTCCAGCTAGAGCCTCGGCCTTCTGGCTGTGGTCCGTGGCTGTTATCTGTCGAGGCGTCTCTGAATGCTGGTAGCCTCGGAGGTTCTGGTGGTCTCGGCCTTCCTCGCCTCTCGAGCTGCTTGCTCAACCTCAGAATCCACTAGAGAGCTGAATCCGCAGTTCGCCTTCTTCTGAGGAGTGCTTTCCTCTGCAACCCAAGTCAGCCAGCCCACCAGATCGTCGAAAGCTTTGCTAAGGCCCTCCACTGTCCGGATCCTAACCGCTAAGCGGTTGGGACCTGGATCTGTAAGGCCAATGACTCTGTAGAGCAGTTTCGACTCGGCTTCTACTCTCCCCTTGTCCATCTTCTTCCAGGACCACCCAGCTGGCTGGGCCAGCCTCGGTCTATCTCCTTCTCCTATCTCGAGTGCTTGTGGGTAGTGGTCTGAGTTGCCGCGGCACTTCTCGCCATTATACACTGCTTGGAGTTCCTCTGAAGTCCAGATGTGATCGATAGTTGACGTACGGCCTCGCTGCTGTCCCCGGGGCTCGGTAATTGCTCCCTCGGCGTCTGGAGAACAAGGCCCCACTGGGCGCTCAACCGTAACAAATCCTCGGCTCCTCTCTCGTACCTCCCAAACTCGTCCCATAGTGGGTGATGTAATTTGAAGTCTCCTGCTAGGACTACCGGGTAAGCCGGCCTTGGCCGGCCACAGAGAGCGCCTGGCACCTCCTTGCTGCTCGGTGGGTTGTAGATAGACCACAGTTCGAGCCCGCGGCTTCCCTGGCCAAGGTCCACCTCTGGGAACCATACACGGCACCAGTTTTCTGAGACCTCAAAATCCCACTGACCCGCCTCGAATTGCTTGCTGATGTATATTGCTGCCCTGCCCTCGAGCTGGAACACCAGATGGTATTTGCTGCTTTGGGGGCAATACGTGGACCTTGTCTCTTTGTTAATCCACGGTTCCTGTACTGCGAGGAGGTCGTATCTGGCTTCCTCAAGCAAAACTTCCAGGGCTTGTTTATTTCCTTCGGTGTTCCAGAGTAAGATTTTAAATCTCATCCCCTGCAACGGTAATAGTCTCCATCACTGTGTCTTCTCCTTCCAATGTGGTATCGAGGGCTGTTGTTGGAGCGGAAGCGGTGTCGGTGCTCGCCACCGCTGGGCTTCCGATCCGCGCCTCAGCCAGCATGAAGCTGATCCTCGTTTGCTGCGCGTCCCGAAGAGCTCGATACTGCGCCGCAGCTGCGTTGGTCGGCCTCCCTCTCATCCTCTTCCGGCCAACTACTTGATAGTCGTCGTCCCGTTCGCCTCCGTGAGTGAAGTCGATCCGCGTGGGGGCAGCGATGGTTTCCGTGTTGCAAGGAATCTTCGCAGCGTCCTCGAAAGTCCGCGGCCGGAACTGGTAGGCCTCCTTGGCCCTTGCGAGGACCTTCAACTTTTCCGAACACTCTCCTGACCAAGCTGGGTGTCTTCCCCCGCAGGCTGGGCAGCGGACTGGGATCTCATCGGTGTGAGTAGGGCACTGGGCCTCGCCGTCTCTTCCACCCCCTCCATGTGCTTTGGTTCTACAGCGCGGGCACAACGGGGTCGCCTTGCAGTAGTGTTGTGTGCCCCCACTTCCAGCACTTGTAGCACTGTACCGGGTTGAGAGGGGCCCAGTACGGCTCGCAGTCCAGTATTTGAGCCTTCTAAATCACGCCCTCGTCGCACGCCTTGCGTGCTTCCTCTTGAGAGGTCAGAGCTACCAGCACTGTAGCCCGAGTCGCTTCCTGGTGTCTTGGAATCCTGAACTTGATTTTGTCCACCGTCTGAAGGCCGGTCTCCTTTCCGAACGTCTCCTCGGTAACCTCTTGAAGGTCGTTCTTCCGTATCCCCTTCATCAAAACTGCAAAGGTCCGCTTGCTCTCTTCGGCTTGTTCTCCGAACGCTTCCTTGATCCAACCAGAGTCTGTGGAGTGCCAATCTCTGGCCGTGGCACTTTGAAATGTGATAGTGGTAGCGCCGCTAGGGAGCCTTCGGGCTGCAACTGCCCCTTTCTTCATCGACACTCTGTTGATAGCCTGGATAATCTCCTGTGGGGTCCGTCTAGCTAGGTCGGCAGGCATTCCTCTGCCCCTGACGAGAATCTCTCTGTTCACGCGGGCTGGCACTACCTTCGTTGGTATAGTCGGCTGTACCTGGGGGGGAGCAGCTCCCTTGGATGCCACTGCAGCCCAGGAGCTCTTGTCCTGGGCTCCGGTGACAGCCGCCTTGAGTTCCTCTTTCACCACCTTGCGGAGGTTGGCCAGCGAGATGTTTCCAGTCTGGGTCTGGGCTGCATCGTGAATTTTACAGACAGCTGCGAGGATGTCTCTCCCCATGCCGTGGGCTCTTCCTTTCTTCTGCGGGTCTGCCAGCCTCACAAGATCGTCGACCAGTTTCTTGATAGTTTCGATGTCAGGAGTCAAGGAGGAAAGAGGGAGGGGGGGTTGTCGCGGTGTTGTTAGAGTGTCCGGATTCGTCTAGTCCCCTTCCTCCCCCGTTGGTCGTGGGGGTAAAGGCGGCCATCTTGTCCCGCTCAGGGGTTCAGGGGGTGTAAGGAGCTCGGGGGGTTGCAGTTGTCCGGGCAACTGTAGGTGGGGAGCAGTTTGGTCTGTGCATCAAAGAGATTTTCGAGGTGTCTCCGATGCCTCAGATCCCCCTACCTCTCACGCCCGCTGCGGCCGCGCAACGGTTTGCGCGGCAGTGCAGGAAGTGTGATTAGGTAGAGTTCTGTGAGGGCTTTTGAGCGATGCCAGTTCTGAGTATTTTGGCCAGATTTTCAATTAACGTACCTATATTACCTCGTCTGGTAATCTTTTTCTTTTTCAGGCAGGCTTCTTTCAACACCACTGTCATAAGACAATGATCTTGAATTGGTTCTTGTTTTGTGAGCCGCTGCATAAGCCAATGTTTCCCTGACCAGCAATCCTTCGCTCTTATTGGTCTTGTTGCACTGTTTTTGGTCCTAAGTCTATGTTTGCTGACCAATGCTAAAGTTGTCGAACTGCAGGGTGCATCAAGCCACCCCTGAGTTGGCGCATATCTACTCCGTACCCCTCACTTCGATCTGCGTGTCCTAGCCAGAAACACAGTTTTCCTGAATCAATTGCTTCATTCCCCGCGTAGTGGTTCAACAGAAGTCACAAGTAGCGATAAATCGGTGGCTGGGACCTTTGTTTGTCACTCGACACTGGACTCGAGCAAGCTGCCAGTCTGTATACTGAAGCATGTACCGGTACGTCTGTTGAACCACTACGCGGGGAATGGAGCAATTGATTCATCACCGAAAACTATCACTGTCAGGATTGAGTTCAGGGTTATTCCAGTGTCCCCAATGTTGTTGATTGATTCAGGAAATTTCTGGTTCAGCTAGGCCACGCAGGTCGAAGTGAAGGGTAGATATGCGCTAACTCAGCGGTAGCTTGATGCACTCTGCGGTTTGACAACTTCATGTCGTCTCGGGATACTGCTCCTCGCCCTGCCGCCAGGTTTTGTAGGAATGGATCTTTGCAGATGTGTGAGGTTTTCAGGTCTGCCTCCGGAGTTCCATTAAAGTTCACTGCTTTTTTCCTTCAGATGGTGTTCTGTCTCATACCAACATAGTTACCAGAATTTCCAAATACATCAGCATGTACATCCCCTGATATAGCAAAGTGCAAACCTCTTCCCCCTCATACCTGCACACGTCACATTTTGAATACCCCTGCATAGTTATACATCTAGATCCTTTTGTGATGCTGCAAACTGCAAATTTCTTCACCGGAAAACAAATTGGATTTAACCACAACAAAACCCTGAAAGCTTCCCAGCTTCAACTGGTCAGACTCTGCCCAACGCCAAGGTTCTTATGAGCCCAAGATGGTGAGGCTCGTAGAGCTCAACGACAGCTTTTTTACCACCGGCCAAGGTCTCCCAAACTGTTACGAGGGTTGGAGAAAAGGCGAAAAGTTTGCATACCAGATCCTTCTGGAAGAATGCCCAAACCCCAAGCTACTCATAAAGATCTTTGGTATTCCAAAGGAGCTTCCACCACCCCCCAAAGGTCTTTAACTGCTCAGTCCAGGAGTGCATGACGCAAGCCTTGGAGCAGATCAATGGTATGCTCTACCTGTTGCTGAACCAGCTTGTGCAGTCTTTGGAGGACACGGTCCGCAAACGGTAGAAGAAGATGAACGGCGCCACCCGTACTAAAGTTCCAGGAAGCGTTCCCCAAGGGCCTTATCCCCCAACAGCATCGTCCGGATTTTCTTTGGTATCTCTCCCGCGGAAAGCGGAAGAAGTCGAGCTCAGCGGAGGGAACAGGGGACTTCTTGCTGCCGCATAGCAACCTGGAGGACTTGGTAAAAGGGAAAGCTTTCCTCTGCCTCCTCAACTCCCGTGGCCGTAGCCACCCTTCCACCTTCGTTGCACTCCAATATGGAGACGCTGCACCTGGCACACTGGGTGACCTGTCCCGTTGAGCTCGATCACCGCAAAATTAATCTGTCTGCATCTGAGGATGCAGGTAAGACTTATGGCAGCCTTTACCCAGAGAGAGAATCGAGTCTTCTGTCCATCATGGGGGGTGTGATTCCAAACGCGACTGACGGGAGGCTCCTTCTGCAGGTACAAGCATGCACCCTCGGCCTGCTGTTCAACAGCTGCAAGACGATTCTCAAACACGAATTCTCGAATAAAACCATCTGAACCTTGCCGGTTATGGAAGAATCAGAACCCTTCCCCTTGCACGATGAGAGCCTCAAGGGCGAGGTCTGGGCCGCCCTCCAGAGACCGTACCGCACATCAAAAAGTGCCCCCAACATTCTCGAGTCGATACTCAATCAGGCCCGGGCCGCGTTGCGCGAAGCAGAGGAGTATGTGTGGGCGCTGCGGGAGAACCCGTCGTACTTTGCCAGCGAGATTCTCGAGCACTACGAGCACTCGTACAATCTCGTCAAGGATGTTCGAAACAATTGCTCTCCGTATGTCGATGCTCCCAAAAAGAAATTCTGGCATATGATTGTGGTAGAGATGATGTGGGAGGCCTATAATTTCGCGTGTGAGTGGCAAACAGACGTTGCTCTGCTCGAGGATGTCGTAGAGGAAGACGGGCGGTTTCTGGAGTTGGGATTGCAGCGCGAGAAGCAATCCCCGGAATATTTTAAACGCTTGCTGGCGCTGAAGGGCAGTAATGATCAGGATCAGGGGATGATCAGTGACCATCTGTTAGCGGTGATCGATACTTTTGCAACCAACCCTCGCGTCCTCGAGGTGCCCTTCTCTGAATCCTTAAAACTTGACTTCCTGGCGGACCCCCACGGCAAAAGGTTTGAGTATCCCGCTGGAAACAGGCTGACCATGGAAAATCACCAGAAGATGCAGGCCGCCGAGCCCACCACTCCTCTCAAAGACGAGGAAAACGCCCCCGCCGCTCAACCACCCCCAATCTTTCCGCTCCCGCGTAACGCCCTCAACGCTCTTCCAATGCTCTTCCACCGGCCGGGCCAGGGGGCTCTGCCGGGACACATGCAGTGGCGTGACTTCCTCGCGTTGATAAGCGCGGTCGGCTTCAGTCACGACGCGACGTTCGGGTTCCCGCGCGTGTTCACGCTCGTCGGCGACGCCATCAGGGCGTTGACAACGCGTACTGTTGACTTCCATGAGCCGCATCCTGAACATCAAGTGAGGTTCACAAGGGCGAGGGGCCAGATTGAATTTTCTGTAGTTAACTAAACACCTCGTAAGCTTTGCGTATTCACGGTTGCGACCCCGTTTTTACTGTTTCAGGTGTTCCGTCAGCCTTTGAATTGTGTCAGGAAATTTTGGAGACATGTGACCTGAGTAGGGGAGGAGGTGGTTAAACCTAGCTGCACCCGAGAGCACTTTCAAGCTGGCCCATGTGTCCCGCTCAGAATCATCGCACTGCAAACTTCTGGACCCAGACTTAGCCATATTACCATGTGGTATTTCCAATCTAGTCGGCTATCTGTCAAATTGAGTGAAGAAGAGAAACTCCTGCCAAGCTGAGGACTGCGAAGGCCGCAGACCTCTTCCACCTTTTGTGTCCAACTCACCGCCCCTGACCCCTGAACAACACCAGAGCCAGGGGCTACCGTCACCCCAACCTCCTTTTGTGCCACCATCTCCAACCCCTTCCAGACAATGGTGACACCCACCGCTACCCTCATCTTCTGAGCAGCCACCGCGGCCACTTTTCCGCCTCCCACTAGCTCCTCATCAACGGTTCCCACCACCTCACCACTCCCAACCACCACCATCACACCAGTCTTCATCACCAGGGGCTTCCCGCCCCTTCGTAGTCAATCCCGTCCCTCATCGGCCCTCCCCTCATTGCTCTCATACCCACTCAAATATTCCCCAAACACCCTCTCCTCGACATCCATATCCTCCCACCTTCTGCCCGTCCTCTTCCCCTCCAACCTCCTCAAGAAAACCCTCTTCGCCCACTTCCACGCCTCCACCCCGACAAAAAACAGTCCTGCCGCCACAAACACGATCCCCCACTCCCAGCTAATCCCCGTATGCTTAAACACAGCATGGTTGATCACAGGGATGTACAGCGTCGGGAAGAGCGTGACAAACCCGAACAAAATCGCCCAGAACAAAAACTTGTTCCGCCACACGTCCAGGAACCACTGCGTGAAGTACTTCTTGCTGTCCGGCTGCATGCGGAAAAACGACCGGCGCATGTCGACCAGCTCCCAGGCGAGGAACAGCGCGAACCAGGTGAGGCAGGCGAATGTAGTCGCGCGCGCGCGGAAGACGGTCTCGCACGACTCGGAAAACGCGTCATTGCAGTTCTGGCCGAGGTTGCCGTCGCCCCAGGCGTAGACACGCAGGACGAAGGAGGCGAGGCACAAAGCGGCAATCCACAGGCCGTAGACGACCATGTCGATGAGGAACTCCAGGGTGAAAATGCCGGTTTTGAGGGACTGCGGCGGACGACGCATGATATCGGGCACGGCGCGCTCGAAGCCAAGTCCCATATCGGGCAGGCCCGAGGTGACCATGATAATCCAGACAATCTCGACAGGGGCAAGGGGGAAGACGGAGAGGGAGGAGGCGTCCTTGAAGGCGAGGCCGATGAGGAGGGTACCGGCCTGGGCGATGTTTTCGGCGAGGACGTGGAGGACGAATTTCTGGATGTTGTCAAAGATGCGGCGGCCTTCTTCAATGGCGGCGACGATGGAGGCGAAGTTGTCGTCGGTGAGCACGATGTCCGAGGCGTCTTTGGCGACGTCCGAGCCGGATTGGCCCATGGCGATGCCGACGTCGGCGCGGCGCAGGGAGGGGGAATCGTTTACGCCGTCGCCAGTCTGGGTAGGAAGGTTAGATGGAGTTGGGGGAAAGAGAACAAGAGAGGGACATACCATGGCAACAAAACGCTTCCGCCGATGCAGCGCATCAATCATCCTGACCTTGGTGCTCGGCGCGCACCGCGCGATAACCAGCGGGAGAACCGGGAGATCATCAACCTGCAGATCGCTCAGCGCATCAAACTGCGCAGCGGTCATGACCATAGCACGCGCGACATCTGCGCTGACCTTGTCCATCCGCTTCGGCAGAATCCCCACCTCAATGGCAATCGCCTTGGCCGTTTCGGGGTGGTCACCAGTTAGCATATGCACCGAGATGCCCGCCTCGTGGCACTCGCGGACGGCCGGGGCCGACTCGGGGCGGGGCGGGTCGTACAAGCCAATCAGGCCGAGAAAGGTCAGGTCCGTCTCAACCTTATCGCGGTGTGTGTCCTCGCTGACCTTTATGCCAGTGGGGATTTTCCTGCTAGCGAGCGCGAGCACCCGCAGTCCAAGCCCGGCAAACACCTCCATGTTGAACAGGATATGGTTCCGGTAGTCGTCCGTCATCTCCACATCGACAGCCTCTCCAGAAGGCGCGTCCGTCGTATGATACCTGCTGCACACGCGGATGACCCTCTCCACGGCGCCCTTGGTGAAAGCAAAGTGCTCCTCGGTCGGGGTATGCTTCATGATGACGCTCATGCGCTTGACGTCGCTGTCGAACGGAAACTCGGCCACCTCCTGCCATTCGGGGTTGTCCTCCTTCATGATGGTCAGCCTGTTCTTACCGAAGCGGCTGGCAAACACCTGGATGGCAATTTCGGTCGGGTCGCCGCGGGCGTGCCACGCGCCTTCCTTCTCGAACACGGTTGCGACGTTGGCGAGCGATGCGACGGTGAGGAATTCCTGCAGGCGAGATCTGCTCTCGGCGAGGAGTTGGCTAGGGGCGGCGATGGTGCCCTTCTCGGTGACCTCGTTTTCCTCCTTATCGGAGCGCGGGCGGAAGTTGATCTCGTGCGGTTCGCGAGCCTCGAAGCGGATGTCGCCCTTGGTCGGGTTGAAGGGTTCGCTCGACGTCAACTCAACGGTGTAGGTGCCAATGCCGGGAATCCAGGCGCCGCGGGCGACCATCTTGCCCTGGGTCAGCGTGCCAGTCTTGTCACTGCAGATGTCTGTGACGGCGCCGAGCGCCTCCCAGAGACTTGAGGTTGCGGACGATAACGTTGCGCTGGACCATGCGCTTGGTGCCGGCAGCCATGGTAATGGTCAGCACGACGACGAGCGAGGCGGGGATCATGGAGAGACCGGTAGCGACAGCGTAGATGATGACCTCCTGCGAGGTGTGAAAGCGGTTGGCACCAAGAACGATAATAGCGCAGACAATGGCAATTCCGAACAGAAGCATGGCCAGCTTGCTGAGCTTGCGCTGCAGGGGGGGGTGCCGACGTTGACGCCCAGGAAGCGGCCAAAGACATCGCCAAGGGTGAGGGTGTAGGCTTCGAGGTAGCGGTGAGGGCCGGCCTTTCCATTCGGCTTGCGCTTGACGGGACGAACGCGGCGTTCCTTTTGGTTCAAGGCCGAGGCGATGGCGCCAATCTCGGTGAAAGTGCCAGTAGCAAACACAATGCCCTTGGCGCGGCCCTTGGTGACGGTCGAGCTGCTGTAGGCGACGTTGAGGCGGTCTCCAGGGCCGGTGTTGTCTTCAAAAGTGGCCTTCTCTCGCTTGCGTACGGGCAGGGATTCGCCGGTCAAAAGGGCTTCGTCGGTTTCAAAGTTCTTTGCCTCGATCAGTCTGCTCGATTGTTAGTGACGAGAGTGCCACGGGGAGGACGCTTTGAGAAGTCCAGGACCGCAAGCCTTGATGCTTCCATACCTGATGTCGGCGGGGACTGTGTCGCCCATCTTGACCTCGATCAGATCACCGGGCACAACTTCGCTGGAGGGCACGACCATGGCTTCGCCGCCCCGAACAACGGTGGCGGTAGGCGAGCTGAGAGAGCGCAGGGAGTCCATGGTCTTCTCGGCCGAGTACTCCTGAAAGAAACCAACGACGATGTTGAGCAGGATAACGGCAGCCACGACGCCGCCCTCAATCCAAGACTTGATGCCGAAGCTCACGGCCATGGCGAGAATAAGCACCTATGTTCGGGAGTCAGTGTTTCCTGGCTCGCTTCCAGAGGAGTGTGCAACACTGACCAGAGTCATGGCATTGGCAATCTGGGCGACAATGATCTTCAATGGCTGGACGCCCTCCTCCTCGCCGAGGTCGTTGCGGCCATACTGCTCGAGGCGGACATTGGCTTCCTGGGCGGTCAGTCCGGAGAGGATGTCGGCGTCCAGCTCGGCTGCGAGCTGCTCGTGTGTGAGGGCGTGGGCCGGGTGGCTCAGGGGCCGGTTCGACTGGCCCGAGACATGCTGGGCTGGGGGCTCTTTGTCCCCGTTGTTTTTGACCATCTTGACAGGTCAATCGGCGGCTGGAATTGGCAAGGGGCGATACTGAGAAGAAGATGGATGAAGGGGCTGTGACAAAGTTGTCCAACACCGGTGATAACGACCAAGAAGACTCCAGAAAGTCAGCCACGGTTGGATGATCAACAGGCTCCAGCTTCTCCAGTTCGCGGGGCTTCCGTCTGATAAGGACGGCCCCGGGTCCAAGGAAACCCTCGCGGCAGTTCTCCATCGGCCAGGATTGTTAGCGAAGACAAGAATCCGCCCCTCGGGGCGCTAGACAACCACAGAGGTCAATTGGAAGGTCTCGTTTGGCCACGACTGGGAGGACGACCCCGAAGTGCAGCCCTTGGCATCTGGGCACATCTTGGCATTGCTGGATCCTCGGTGTCGGTTTCGTCGGGGGAGGGAGGGCCATGGCTGCCGGCTCTTTGATCGAAAAGTACAGAGCAGTTCTGGGCAATTGTCACTTCGTCCCCTGTTGTTGAGTTTGCCGCGCCTAGGCCTTGCCCCTACGACACATGAGACAACATGGAAGATGCTGCGGCCAACCCTCCTCCATGATCGTTATCCGTATGGTGTTTTGCCTTGGCGTTTCAAAGTACCTTCTGACGGCGCCGCTGACTGCGGGACGTGGCAACCAATGTCGTCATGCCCCGGGGCGGGGGATGGGCGGCTCCAGGTGGTGAAGTGTGCCGAGTGCCGGCGTCGGGGTGTCGAGCAGGGTTGTGTTCATGGTCGTTTCTTCGGCCAAGACTGCCAAGACGCGGGCGGGAAGGGTCATGCTGGTTGCCCCACATCCAGCGATCACAGCTGCGACAGCGCGACGGATCTGGGGGAGCGCGCTTGGAATGTACAACGACAAGCTAAGAAAATAAAAATGTTAGTAAATATGTAAGAACCGTTGGAGATAAGGAGAGCATACTGCCATACTTTCCCGTTGAAGCCACCTTATTCTGGCAATATTTTGGCGATGCGAGAACCGCCAGAGTCAGACTTGTGCCTTGGCGTCGCGACAGTCTCCCCACGTGCGCGGATCGATGGCCATCTATGGATGCTTGGTTGGGCGCTGGCAGCGAGAGGGATGGTTCGGAAATCAACGACGGCTGCGATCATCAGCTGATAGACGAAGGGGTGGGACCGAGGGGGGCGCCGGCAAGGCTTGGGATGCTTGGAATGCTTGGGCAGTTGCTTGGAGGATCGAAGGCTTCCAGTGAAATTCCGTCTGCTTAAAAAATTCGACGTCTGTCCCACCCAATTGCGCAAGCGCGCTGCAGCTGGCCTTGCCGGGCAGCTGTGCCTCGCGGAGCTATGCCAGCCTTCCATTCCGGGTTGCTTGTGCCCTGACGAGCCGCCTGCAGCCGCCCGCAGCAGCCACCGGCTGGGCACCACGTGATTTCGCGCCCCGCCTTGTCCTCCCGCCCCGCTCTTACCCGACACCCGTTTCGCGGAAGGCGCGGCTTATTTGATGAAACAAGGCTGCTTCCTAGGAAGAAACTCAGTGTTTGGAAGGAGCCAATGATCCGTACCGCAGAAGAATTGAATTTGGACACCTGGGCCAATTCCCATGATATAAGTTTCCCACGACACCATCAATCTGGAAATCAGCACACTTAGCAAACCTGTTAACTCCCACACCACTGGAGAGGACACCCCACGTCGTCAGGTTCAGACTACGGTTATCCATGCGGAATGGGCAAACAACGCACGATAAACTCTAACCGCCAGCATGCTGTTCCGTCCATCACCGAAATCTCAGGCTGTGTGCTCTCATTTCTTTGACACCATCCCGTGCAGCCTGGCCGTGGGGTCGCGGCTGTGACACGCTGCACCACCAAACACACCGCCTCGCGTGCCTGCATGCCCCATTGGGCCAGCCTCGCCCGTGTCCCAACACGGCAATGGGTAATACGCCAAGTGGGGACGTAGCCTACCCGAGCAAACCGCATGGGGCTCCAGACCCGGACAGGGACGACATCCGACGACAAAACCAGCACCTTCTGTCTCCCCCAAACAGAGTTCACCAGCAGACATCTGGCAGTGATGAGGAATATGTTGGCCGGTTGGGTCACCGGGAAAGCAGCTTACCTGTTGTAGACTTCATCGGGTTGCCTTCTCATTCGTAGAGCATCACTGACGGGATCATGGTCAAGTCCTGTGCATGCCAACTTTGTTGGAGAAAAGTCTTCGGCTGATACTCAGTCGGTGATCCATCTTCGGGAGTTTGGGTGAAGACGACAGAAGCAGGCTCAAGTTCCGTGGCAGCTGGAAAAGAGTGCATCCTTGTGTCTCTTTCCTCGTCCGTTTCGTTTCGTCCATCTCCAAGCAGACAACCACAGATGCGCGTCACGGTGCGACACAAGCGTCTGACCTGACTGACCATGACTTTATTAGACCAAGACTTCATTAACTACATGTCTATCCAGAACAACCCCCCGTTCTAACAATACCCATCCATCGGATTCCTCGGATGCCCATCCGAGCAAATGCAAATACAATTCTGCACCGGCGGCACGGGCACACAGCTGATATGACATGTAAACGCGGGCGTGGTTGAGCCACCGCCGCTGCTGCCGCCACCACTGCTCCCACCACCGCTGCTGCTCCCACCACTGTTCTGCTGCCCCTTAACCGCGACTCTGAAGCTCCCCCAGCCCTCGCTCGGCGCGCCCACGTCGCACACCTTGGCATTGCTCAGATCCATAGCCCAGTACGAACCACTAGCACAGTTCTTGTCCGAGTACAGATAGATAAGCGTGTTCTTCCCAAATAACTTCTGTCCCACACCCTGTGACATGCTCTTGAACCGGTCGTTGGGGGTGAGGCACCCGGAGAACGTCCCACTGTCGGGGACGTGGATGCCCCACTCCGCATTTGGCTTGCAGCACCCGTCGTCCGAGTACAGTTCGAGTTGGAGGACCTCCTCGCTGGCCGGGCGCGGAGTGACGCTGTTGCAGGAGGGGCCGGGTTGGGGTTTGTGGGGGTGGCGGGCGCAGAGCCCGATGCGATGCGGAAGGATTTGTAGGGCCCCGAGCCGTAGGTGCACACGTCCTTGTTGGAGAGGTCAACTTGGCCCCAGGACTTGTCGGAGCAGTTGTCCGAGTCGAAGAGCTGGATGTGGATGCCCTTGCCGAACATGTCCTGGCCGACGGCCTGCTTGATAGCCGTGAAGGACGAATCTGCTTTATGGCATACGTCCAGTTTGCCGATCGACGCGGTCTCGACGGCGGTGCAGCAGTCGCCCTTTTTGTACAGGGAGAGCGTGATGGTGGTGTCGGACTTCTTTTTGGGTTGCACGCTGTTGCAAGTGGAGCCCCCGGAGGTGCCGCCGGTGGACCCACTTGAGCTTGAGCTGCCGCCAGCGTCGTCGTACACCATGTAGCTCTGGTATTGGCCGGAGCCAATGTAGCACAGGTTCTTGTTGGAGAGCGAGACCTGGCCCCAGGCGGTGTTTGAGCAATCCTTGGACGCATACTGGCGGACGTGGATGTTGCGGCCGAACAAGTTCTGCCCCACCGTCATGGTCGTGCCCTTGAACGGCGCGTTCGACGTGTGACATACACCGAACTTGCCAATCTTCGACGTCTCGATGGGGGTCGAGCAGCAGCCGGTGTCGCCAAAGAGGCTGAGCGTCACCGTGTTGTCCGAGTCGTTGGGCGGCTGCTTGGGCGACGTGCACTCGGGGCTGGTGGTGGTGGTGTCGGAGATCTTGAAGCTCTTGAACGGCTGGTTGATGGAGTTGGTATTGGTGTAGCACGCCGCCGAGTTGGTAAGCTTGGTAACCATGGCGTTACCGGTGCACCCTTCCCCGGAATAAGTAACTATCATGATATTCTTTCCGAACATGCTCTGTCCGACGGCCTGGGTGAATGATTTGAAGCCCGTCGGGAGGTTGTCCGCATCGTGGCATACGTTCTTAGCTCCAAGCTTGATGTCCTCAAACTTGGTGCAGCAGCCCGAGTCCGAGAAGAGGTTGAGGGCGACGTTGGTGTCGGAGACCGAGGCCGGCGACTGCGGGCTGCAGGTCGGCGCTCCGGCGGCGGTGATCTTGAAGCTCTTGTAGCGCGTACCGGCCGCGCCTTCGTTGTAAAAGCATTGCCGATTGTTGGTCAGCTTTGTCGACAGCGAGTTGCCCGTGCAATCACGCCCCTCATAGGACATGATCTTGATGCCGCGATCGAACATGTCCTGCCCGACAGCCTGCACCAACGACCCGAAGTCGGCATCCTACCAACGCAGCAGTATCAGCCATCTCATTTCGTAGTTATCTATTGGTGACTTGAGGGCAAAACGGAATGCAATGTGGATTTCGTCCTTTAAAAAAAAAAAGCAAAACGGCTAGAAAGAGGTAAAATTCGGTACTCACAGAATTGTGGCATGAATCTAACTGGCCAAGTTTGATCGTCTCAACCGCAGAGCAGCAGTCGGAACCGCCAAACAACCGGAGAGTGACGGTGCTGTCCGAAGCAATCTCCGGGACATCGGCGGTGCAGGACCCACCCGTGCCACCCGTCCCCTGGGGGGGTGGAGCCGAGGTCAGGGTGTGATCAACCTTGGACATGATGTTGAAGGGACCAAGACCTTCTCTGGGACCGGTCGATCCCGCGGGAGGCCAGGCCGGCACGATAGCCTGAGTGTCATGCTGCACCCGAATCTCGAAGAAGTGAACGCTGGCGGCAGACGAGCCCTGGAGGTAGTTGCCGGCCTTGAAGTAACTCCGGGGGTAGTTCAACTGGAAGGTGGGAAGGACCTGCTTTGCGCCACCGTTGATGATGACCGAAAGCTCGTTCGACTCGTACCGGATCTCGTAGGTGAAGACCTGTCCCGGGGGGACGTTGCCAACGGGGAAGCGGATCTGGTTGCCGCCCGCACGGGTCTGGCCAACACCCATCTCCAGAGAGCCGTCCTGGGCGTAGTAAAGCTCGCAGACAGGCTTGGACGAGACGCTGTCGTCGATGTGAATTTGCCCGACCACGGTCGATCCGCCGGTCTGGCCGCAGGAGAGGCGTGCAAACAGTCTGTTCACCGGCTGCCACGGATCCCACGCGGCCGCCCAGCCGTTGTTGGGGTCGACTTCGCGGAGCTCGCTGCGGCAGTGCTTGCTGTTGGGCGTGGTAACACAACCGGCCGAGTCGGGCGAACCCGGCACTTTCATTACGAGGGCACCGTCGGCCTTCTGGCTAAAGAAGTAGTCCCAATTCTGGTAACCGCTGCAGCCTTGGAGTTCGCCGCTGCCGATGGTGGTTGGGCGGCCGGGGGAGCCGATAGGAAGCTGAAGATTCCAGTACCGCATGTCGAAGTTGCCGCCAGGGGCGCAAGCCGCGTTGAGAGCCTCAACGGCGCCCCCTAGGGCTAAACCAAAAAGAAAGTACTTCATGGTCAAAGCCGAGGTGAGAGAAGTGAGAAAGAGAGGGTAGAAGGACGTCTGGCTCAGCCAGTGGTCCGGACTGATGAGGACGGACTGGCGAGGACTTGGGCTTGGATGCTCCTGAGAGAACGAGGCTCACATGGAAAAGGCAGAGTCGGCAGCAGGTAGCCCGGATGATAAAGGAAACAGAGACTTTGATCCGACCCAACTCTCAAGTCCCACGCCCTCGGTCCTCGGCCCTCGATCCATCCTCATTGTAATCCATTTTTGGCGACTCGGCACGGAGCTTCCCTTCCGCAGCACTCGGTTCCTCCCGCGTGGAAGATTGTGATGAGTAAGTGACCCGGCAATGTGGATGAAATGAGGGTTGTTAAATCGGTGCCTGGTGTTGTTCTCCAGAATATGAGGGTCCATGTGGCAGCCGTCATGGGGGAGGGCAGGGTGCTGAGTTAAGCAACTCTAACAAAGAAGCTTAGGCAAAATAAGCTTCTATTTTATGCGAGAGTTCTGGAGCCAGGCAGCAGCAAAGGTTCACGACATCTCCACTTTGATAACAACGCTGATGGAGACAACGCCGTCCACCATCCAATAACTGGCCACGATGCTGACGGCCCTCGAATAATTTCTGGAAACACGTTCCTTGGCATCATAATCGACGGCTCCGCAAGCCGAACGGTCGCCGCCGTCCTCGTACTAATCGCGTTCTAGATTAGTCGTCTCGAGAGTACGGCAGCCGGCGCAACCCTGTCCTTCCTCAACGACCGAGGTTGTCCGTCACCCCCTTCGAGCACCAGAGATATTACTAGTACCCAGCCATGGCGCCGTCTTTGCCACCCGAGACTCGTTCCTCGGACCTCTCAGCCAACTCGCCCTCTTTCACATCCGGCAGGGCCAATTTGCAATGGCCCAGAGGGGAGCGCCGGCCATGGCTCGCTCACGCCAACTTGTCCTGATTCTCCTTTCCTGCTTGAGTTTCTCAGCAGCTCATCACATCCCTACCCGCCTCTCACGGCCACTCTTTGCACCCGGCACCTTCAAGCGGGCCACTTCTTCCGACCCGTCCTGCCCTGCTGGGTTCCTTTGCGAGCAGGAGCCATGCCCGGGCTCGGCCATCTGCTCGGTCGGCGAGATGTGCCTCAACTTTGAGGGCACTTTTGCCTGCGTCCCCGAGGGCTCGTCTTGGTGTGCCCTTAACCCTGACACTTTTGAGGGTGTCGGATGCTGGGGTGGTATTTGCTGGTTTGTCTCCTTACCCAAGTCTCAGGGGCAGAGCTAACTGTTTGCCAGCCACGGACAGTGCTACGCCCAAAACGCAGTCTGCTGTGACAACCCGGGCACCAAGTGCACGCTCGGCAAAGCATGTAACGTCTGCAATCCTGGCCAGCAATGCCAAAATGGGGGTTGTTCAGGCGATATGACGGATCAGCCCGACAACCCGGCTCCTTCCACAACCACAGTGAAGCCCACCATCACATTTGAGCCTGAGCCCACTGTTACCACTACTCTTACCCCGACCACCGAGGAGGAGCGCCCTACCTCAACTACCGATAAGGAGGAGCCCCCAGCCCAAACCACCACCAAGGAAAACCCTGCTACTAGCACCTCCAAAGAGAACCCTCCTGCTCCCTCGACCACCATCAAGGAGGACCCTCCCAAATCTACGAGTACAACGGCGGATGAGGCCAAGCCCACCACAACCGAGCAGCCCCCGGTTGTTACCCCCTCGTCAGCTGCTGCGACCACCACTGAGCCCCCCAAGCCCACTACAGTGTCCGCCGTTGGCCCCTTCCAGAGCCCAATCTGTATTCAGGACTTTGTCGAGCCTCGCGTTCTTGTCAACGGCTCCTTCTCTGACCTCAGCGAAAACGGCATCACTGTCGAAAAGTGTGTTGAGCTTGCCCAGGGCTGGCAGTATGCAGGTGTTGAGTATGGCGGGTATGTTAAATCTCTAGGACCTTTCCCGTGACGCTGCTTTCAATGCTAACTTCTCCAGTGAATGTTTCTGGGGTGATGAAACTTTCCAGGTTCAGGGTGCCAACCAGGGAGACTGCAGCCAGCCGTGCTCCGGCAATGCAAAAGAGATCTGCGGTAATGGCAACCGCATGATTCTCTACAAGGACACAACCTGGAAGATTCCCACCAGGCCGGATCTGGGTGCCCAGGTCCAGGAGTACCTTGAGCTCCTGGCTGAGTTGCAGCAGCTGATCCAGCAATGGAATGACCTCATCCAGCAGGCCATCTCGCAGCAGGGCAATGCCAAACGCCAGACTGGTGGTGCGGACATTCTGGTTCAGGTTGCGAATGCTCGCGCGGCTATCCTCCGCCTCCAGGCTCGTTGGACGCAGCTTACTGCTACCCTGTCGAGGCACTTCAAGACTGGTGACAATTACCGCATTCTTGAGGAGATTGAGATGCAGGATCTCGCGGATATCTACCCTCCCGTTGATGCCCAGCTTGCTGCCATCGCCACTGATGCTGCCATTGTGGCGAACAGTGGGCTCAACGTCGTGGCAGCCATCAGTACAAAAGCATTCGCCGTTCTGGGCAGGCCTAGGGTCATTAAAGGTGGTCTCATTGTCATTGGAGCCACCGGTATCTTTGAAATTGGTTTCCACCTCCTCGACAGCCTCATCGGCACGGGAGGTGACACCCCTGACCCGCCAGTCTCCCAGCCCGTTACGCAGCCCGCCTCCCAACCGCAGACTCAGGCCCCCACCTCGACGCCTGAGCCTACCAAGACGTCAACCTCCACGCAAACCTCCAGCACTTGCACCTACACCGAGGGCCCGACCCCTGTTATTGTCGTCACCAAGCAGGGCACTACTAGCGGACAGTTTGAGGCGCTTGTTAAGGGCCTTCCTCTGGACCTTGAGAGCGAGCAGTTGACTGACTCCTGGCTTCCCAATTGGGCGTACATTGGCAAGATGAACCGTTGTCAGGCCGAGGAACTTTGGTCAAACCCCATTGTTGAGGCCATGACTCTCGACCGCCCTGTCGTTCTCTTTGAGGGCACCAACGACGACCCCACGGCTCTCAACCCTGACGCTCCGATTACCAAGCGGTCTGAGACTGTTGTCGCCTTCAGCAACTCCACTCGCATTGCCAGACCTCAGCAACGCGAGGTTCGCGAGCGCGCTCTCGGTGCCACGACGCACTACCGCTCGCAGACCGACAGCGGTGTCCATCTCAAGTGGCTTTCAGCACAGTCAAACCAACGGGCCAACAAGGGCAAGTTTTATGACTTTGAGGACTACTTGTATGACGACCGGTCGCTCAAGGCGCCCCAGGTCTTCCCTCCTCGCATCTACATCATTGACACTGCGTTCCTTGCCACCCACGACGACTTCTCTAGCCGTATTAAGACACGCGTGTTCGTGAATGGGTATGACGGCCCTGGTGTGGACAACAGCCACGGCACTTGCATGACCTCCATCGCTGCGGGATCGTGGACAGGCGTGGCCAAGGACGTTGACATTGGTCTCATCGAAGCCCGGTTCAACTTCCGCGACCAGGCCCTTGCCATCTCGGCCACCATCAAGGCCTTCCGCGCCATCATTCAGGATGTCACCGACCTCGGACTGCAAGGCAACGCAGTCGTGAGCATGTCCTTCGGTAAGCCATCCCCTCTCCTTCCCCCCTTTCAGCAGTCCACTGACCAATCCCCTTCCCCAAATCTAGGCGTCCCCAGCCATTACTTCTGGTGGGAGAGCGGCGACCCGAACAACGAAGAAATCCTCCCAGCCCAGCCCCAACACGGACGCCATCGGCGTGTACCTGCACGCTCTCTTCAACATGGGCGTCGCGGCTGCCGCCTCCGCGGGTAACTACGCGGACAAGCCCTCGTTCGCGCAGTGGGCGACCCTGCAAGCGCACTCCCCACGCCGCAACGGCGGCGCCAACTCCCCGCTCGTCGTCGTCGGCAATGCCGACAAGGACGGCAAGCGCTACCCGTCCTCCAACTGGGTCGACGAGGCCAACGCGGGCATTCTGACCCACTACATGCTCGGTGACGACATCCTCTGCGCCGTCAAGGACGGCACGAACGCGTACAACAAGGAGCCCGCGGGGACGTCGCAGGCGACGGCGGCGACGGCGGGCCTGATGGCGTATTTCTTGAGTGATCCTGATCTGAACGCGCAGTTTAATGCTGGAGGCCCGCAGAACATGCCGATGAGGCTGAAGCAGCATCTGGTGGCGGTATCGACGGCGCAGAAGGGAGTTAATGGGTGGAATGATCCGGATACGGATCATATTCCGCGGTTGGCGACGGGGGAGAATGTGGAGTGTGACAGCAATGTTGTTGCGGGCGCGCCGCCAGTGCCCGAGTATGTGTCGCCGCCGCAGACTGCGACGGGGAGGCAGTTAGCTTGGAGTGAAGTGTCAAATGGGATGAGTGTGGTGTTGCCTGAGGGGTTGAGGGTGAGTTCATTTCACTCTAATATTTTTTGTGAGAAAACGAATACTGACTTGACCATAGCCCAAGTGTTACAACCGCCCATGAAGGGAGAAGATGCTTGTTCAACCCTTGTAAAGGTGTTTTGTGAAATAGGGGTTTCTCTGGGAGCCGGTAGAAATAAGAATGATTCCTCGGCCAAGACCTTGCAAAGTCCTGCTTTGGCTTGCCCATTTTCGAAGTATTCAAGCAAAATTGCAAGCCATTCGTCCCTTGTGTAAGTTCCCTTGCATAGATGTCTGTATCAGGGAGTTGGCAAATTTCTGCAAGATAGTGGGAGTGTTGGCCCCATGACACAAACCAGTAAGATGGCTAGCCATGGTTTAACAGCAGCTCCGTCTGCAAAGAAAATCTGACTGTCAACAAACACTCTGAACACATGCCAAGGCCATGTACTGTACAAAGTAAAAAAGACTGATTGATGGGAAAGTAAAAGTTAAAATAATCCGAACGGGGTTACTTTGCCCAATAACAGGATTGAACTGTTGACCTTCGCATACCATATACAGGTTACCCAGTATTAGTACGACGCTCTAACCAGCTGAGCTAATCGGGCAGTTTTCACTTTTGCTTGACAAGCTTGATGCTAGAGTCTATAGAGACAGTTGTGCGGTATGTGGGATATTCAGGGATCACCCCTTTTTATTGTCTGGCCGACTGCGGCGCACAATCAACAAGGGATCTCGACAGTTAGGAAGGTCACCAAGTGAGTAAAAAGCAAATTTATTAAAGAGGATCCGTTTTTCGTCTTTTTATTCTCTGTTCTATAGTTGCCAATCCGCTTTTTGTACACTTTTTAGTTCTGACCATCAACATTGAGAAGTTGCCTGATGTTAAGGTCTGATAAGTGTAACGGGCTGAGCCCCATAGAGGCCTCGGTGACCCTCGGCCAACCCCTGTATATTTCCCGGCCGGCGACTCCATCAACGACCCCATCATACTTACCTGTTTCACACTTAATTTCTCCCTCTGGTCAGAAGAAGGCCTTTACCATGCGCTGGCCTGTTTTTCTATTTTTCTTTCCTTTCTTCAAGTTTAGTTATACTCGTAGAGTCGTCATCAAATAGTGAACTGGTGCACCGCACCATAAACCCACAACTACACCACACCCTTCTTCTGGTCAGCGAAGTCTGGTGACGGTGATGTCGTGAATTTGAGGGCGGAACGAAGACTTCAACAAGTCATGGCTCAAGGCAACTCCGGCGTCGTATGCATGGCACGGCACGTATCTGACAACAATCAGCTCTGTCCCTCCGGTCAGAGCATCACCCTCTCCCGTCTGCACTGAGTATGCTCCTCCGAGTTCTCGTCGTCAGAAAAGAATGTAAATTGTCCCGCCTGCCCCCCTCTCTCGAGAGAGAAAGAGAGCAAGCACCCGCAAGCCTATCTAAATACGACGTGGCCTGCACGTGAGAAAGTAAAACGAAAAAAGCAATATCGAGACCCCCCCCACTGTCTCCCCTGCACGTCAGCGGGTCCAACTGTCAGATCCCAAAACAGTGGTTTATACCCCAGTTCAATAGTTGCAATACACTCCCTGGGACCGTTATAGCACATCTCAACTTCCAGGGCTAGGCGATAGAACCTAGAGAAGTGTGTACTGAAGTCGTCGTTCTTTTGCTTAAGTCGGTACAACTTATTCTAAGCGCTCTATACACGGTCGAGGTCGTCAAAGGCGGCTTCTAGATAGGTGAGCATATCTGGGTGAGCAGGAAACTAGGGAGGCCCGAAGTTAATTTTCAAAAACATTTTAGCTAGTAAACCTTCCCAGACAGCCAGCCGGCAACGTATATTAAACGGCCCTAGGTAGTCGGGAATCGGTCGGCATTGGCGATCATCTTGCCGTAGACTTGCTACATATATTATTATTATTATTTCTAGTTGCTACATATATTGAACTAGGGGACCCAGGTCCCAACCGCTTAGCGGTTAGGATCCGGACATTTGAGGGCCTTGTCAAAGCTTTCGACTATCTGGTGGGCTGGTTGACCTGGTTGCAAAGGAAACCACTCCTCAGAAGAAGGCGAACTGCGGATTCAGCTCTCCCTGGTGGATTCTGGAGGTTGAGCAAGCAGCTCGAGAGGCGAGGAAGGCCGAGAGACTAGCCAGACAGGCCCACACAGACTACTACCAGGAGGAGCTGAACAAGCGGCTCAAGGAACGCACTAAAGCTATCCGGAAGGCCCAGACAAGAGCTTGGAGGGATGGGATTCAGGAGGCAAGCGAGGCGAAGGGGCCGGACAAGATGTGGGCGTTCGAGAGATGGGCCAGACTACGGAGCTTTCTACCACCAGAACCTCCGAGGCTGCCAGCATTCAAAGACGCCTCGGGACGGATGACAGCTACGGACCACAGCCAGAAGTCCGAGGCTCTAGCAAGGAGGTTCTTTCCAAGCCCTCCAGCTGACCTTACCGACATCCAAGGCCAAGCTTCCTTGATGACTGGGAGCTAAGGTCCAGTGTCCCACAGAGGGTAACACCGGCCGAAATTGCGCAAGCGATGAGAAAGGCGAGCCCCTGGAAAGCACCAGGCGAAGATTTGCTTTCTACAGGCTTCTTGAAAGCGTGTGGGAAGCCGCTGGCCAACGTACTGGCTATACTAGCTACAAGGTGCCTGCAGTTAGGCTGGTTTTCAAACCGGTTCAAGAGAGCAAAGACCGTGGTTCTGCCGAAGCCGGGAAAGACTCCGCTAGCTTATCAGACACCAGGAGGCTACAGACCGATCGCCTTACTACCAACCCTCGGGAAAGTAATAGAGTCAATGGTGGCTGAGAAGGTTACCCGAGCCGCAGAGACCAACGGCCTACTTCCGGACGAACAGATGGGCAACAGAGCACCCCGGTCAACAGAGCTCGCGGTCCAACTAGTAGTAGCTCAGGTTCAAGAAGCGTGGGGGCAGAAAGCAACAGCATCGCTACTCCAGCTGGACATCTCAGGAGCCTTCGACACGGTTAACCATCCCCGACTACTTGCCACTCTTCGAGAGATGGGCTTTCCAAGGTGGCTGGTCCTATGGACAAAAGACTGGCTAACTGGATGGGAGGCAACCCTCCACTTTGACGGCCAGGCAGCCTCCCCGACAGCCATACGGGCTGGAGTGCCTCAGGTTCTCCCCTCTCCGGCTCTTTCATTCTCTATATCGCCTCTCTATACAAGCAGCTAAAAGAACAACACCCCCACCTAGCGATAGCTGCCTTTGCAGACGACACCAATCTCTTAGTCTTTGGCCGAGACCCGGAGACCAACGTCCGACAGCTGGAGGCAGCCTGGGAGACATGTCTGCGGTGGGCGGACACCCGAGGGATGACCTTCGCTCCCGAGAAGAGCGAACTGATTCACTTTAACAAGGGACGACGGCAGTGGACCAACCAGCTAGACCTCGCCCAGCCGGGGAGAGGCACCAGTCCAGTGAAGCCGACAGAATCAGCTAGGTTCCTAGGTATCTGGCTGGACTGGAGGCTCAACTGGAAAGCTCATCTGGGGACAGTGGAACGGAAACTGGTGACCCAAAGCTATGCTTTGTCAAGGATTGCAGCCAAGACGTGGGGACTGGGTCTGGCTAAGGCACGGGAGGTGTACTCAAAGTGCATCCGGTCGGCGCTAGCTTATGGGGCTTCATCTTTCCACATCCCCACAGAAAAAGGAGGCAAGCCAGCAACGAAGGGGATCACCAAGGATCTTGGGAAGGCTCAAAACTCCTGCTTGCGAATCGTGGCGGGAGCTTTCAACCACCCAATCCGCAATCTTGAGACAGAAACATGGGTGCCGCCATTGGACCTATACCTCAACAAACGACTTGCCGACTTGAAACCAGGCTTCAACAACCCGCTCTCGAAAACGGCCAAGGAGGCAAAAAGGCCCCAGGGACCATTGTCCATGCAGCTTGCAGCAAGATACGCCGGAGGTTCTACTCAAGGCCGAGCAACAGGGGCCGACCATGGGCCTCTAGGCCACAGAGGCCGACAGCGGTAGAAGAGGCCGCAGGAGTAATAGCACGCTGGATCGGGGGAACCACCGACACGGACAGGGTAGTCGAGGAGGCTTGGAGAGAGAGATGGCTAAAGGGACGAGTCGGTCGGGCGACGACGAGACCAGCGGACGATTTCGACCACCAGCAGAAGATTCTATTCAAGGACAAGACTCTCAAGAAGCACGAGGGACTAAGCAAAGCGAAGAGCTCGTTGTTGGTCCAAGTCCGAACTGGGGACATAGACCTTCGGGAATTCTTGTTCAAACGGGGAGTCCCAAGTGTGCTGACGCCCAGCTGCGAGTGCGGCGAAGGGCGGGAGACTGCTGAACACCTGGTGGTGTGGTGTATGGCCCCACCGTTGACTCGGACGTGGGAGAGAGCAGAAGTCAGGACGCGACGGGACTTTTACTCTGTTCTACAGGGTGCCAGTCCTTCAACTGCTCGGCTGACGAGGAGGATACTGGACTGGCTGATGGATTCAGAAAGACTGCCGATGTACAGCCTGGCCAGGAAGCTCGAGCTGGAGTAGGCAATCCGACTCCCACCGGTCGGAGGCCAAGAGGCCTTCTCTTTTTGTATTTTGCAGGCTCATTCACTGATTTCTTCCCTTAATCATCGGTATAGGTTTTTCACCCGACCCGCAAGGGCGCGGTTTTCCTGTATAGTAAATGTCTGAGGGTCCGACATGCCCGCAGGGCACAGCGGTGTAGGAATAATAATAATAATATTTATACTTTGCTTGAATCATGGTATCTGTTGTCAGCCTTCTATTCTCTAAGGGTGCCTTCCACTTCACCCGTTTACACAAATTTGAACCGCATGCGTCTGCTTACACCTTCACACGCCACCCGGGCCCGACCTTTCCCGCCTCTCTCTGCAACCTCTTAACCTTCACTGCCCTCGCGGCCGCCATCAACACGCCGCCAAGCAGAACCGTAGCTCCCGCAAACGCCTGCGCCCCGTAGTACGTCCCACCCTCCGCCGTAATGATAGCACCACATATGGGCGAGCCAGCCAGCGTAGCAAAGCTGACAATGGTAAAAATCATCCCAATCCTGATACCCGCCTTACGCGGGTCATTGGTGAGGCTGCTCGCTCCGGCCGGGAACAGACTCTGAATGCCGCCGGCGGCCATGCCGTAGAAGCAGCACCACACGTACAGGCTGGGCGTGGACTTGACGGCCATCCAGCAGAACATGCAGATGCCTGCTATGGCGGCCGTCGGGACGAACATGTTAATGGTTCCAATCCTGTCAGCGATGTAGTTGGGGATGATGCGTCCTGGTGCGCCGACACCGTTCATCACCAGGAGGAGGTTTAAGCTGTCTTGGTAGGACATCCCGATGATGTCGCGGCTGAAGGAGGCGACGTAGTAGAAGGCGAAGTACAGCCCAAGGAAGAACTGTGTCAATGTCAGCTGCTAGTCACCACATCTCAAGAAAAGGGGTGCACCCACCGAAAAACTCCCCAACGCATAAAGCGTATACTCCCCCTCCCTAAAAGCCTGCCACTCCACCAACGGCCCATTCCTCCTCGGCGGCACCCTCTGCTTCAAAAACACCAACGCCACCAAGAAAGTCGCCAGCTGCACATACCCAATCGCCCTCATCGCCGCGGGAAACCCCTGACTCGGCAACAACTGCCTCACCATACTCGGAAACACCAACCCACCCGTCGCACTCCCACACGCCGCCATCCCAATCGCCAAACTCCGGTTTTTGCTAAAATACGTCGACAGCGTTGAAATGCACGGGCAAAACATGCAACCATTCCCCAGGCCCATGCAGATGCCCTGCGCGAGGAGCACCTGCCAGTACTGGGTTGCGACGGAGGCGGTGAAGATGCCGACGAGCTGGAAGACGACGCCGAGGGCGAAGACGTGTTTGAAGTAGCCTGCGTCGCTGAGACGGCCGGTGAGGGCGCCGACAAAGAAGAGGAGGAAGATTTGGATGGAGCCGATCCAGGAGATGTCAGAGGGGGGGCGGTTGAGGGCGGCTGTGTAGTGGGTCTGGAAGAGCCCAAAGGAGTTTATGATGCCCCAGGTGTTCATGACGACGAGGTGGGTGCAGGCAACTGGGTCGAGTTAGTCGGTCTCTGTGCGATGTTGAGAAGGGAGGAAAGACAAACCTGCTATCCAAGCTTGCATCCCCCCGTCTGGTGGTGGCCCCGGGCAACAGCTGCTTTTGCTGGTTGCTTTGGTGAGCACCCTGCTGACAACCTTTGAAAGCCCGCCCCCGCCGTTCCCGCTGGCACCCTGCCCATCTTGCCGTGTATGTTGCCTCGACGCAGTTGTTTGGTCTTCGTCCACAACCTCCGCATCACTAGTGTCTGTTGACGACCGCCCGATGTGCTCTTCACTCCGCTTCTCGGGGTCCATGACCCCATGTCTGCTCCCTTTTGACAGCGTGAAAGAATCCGCGTCCGAGTGGCCGGGTACTGGTAGAGGGAGGGCCTTCTCAACGTCTCCTGGTGTTCGTGGCCCGGCTACCGCCATGGTGTTGTGTCGTCTAGTGGATATGCCGAGGTAGTGAGTTGATCGTCAGTGTGTTGAGTCGGTGTGGTCCAGGTAGAAATATGGTTGCTGAAACTCTTCTTGTGTTGTTCCTGAAAGATGACTCAATGGTGAAGAGTTCTCACTGCTTTGTGGAGTAAGTGGTGTTGGCAGTCGACGTCGACCGCAGAGTTGCCGTTTGAGTTGTGCTTTCAGGGGTTGACCCCGACAGTCAGGGGCCTGGAGTCCAGATATAAACCCAAGCCTCTTAGAAATCCCAGAACCAACGATGAGTAATACCTCCTCGCCAAAAAGAGTATCAACACCCGATACGAGCACACGCAGCGGATCAACGATTTCACCTGGATGAATCACCGCTCATCAGTCCAGCTCTCACCAACAAGTATCTTCCACCACTCTCGTCGCAGTTAACTCGCGTCTCGGCCTTCGGTGTTCGATGACAGACTGCGTTCGTTCAAGCCGAGGAGATCCAGTCCTGCAGATGATGCACGCACGTCAAGACAGCAGGAACCGGGAAACGCCCCAATGAAGAAGGGCAGAAAAACCTTTTACAAAATGGAAAAGGCGCCGTTGTGGGGCCGGCTACTGGAGCGGAGACCGGGAATAGAGTCATCGTGGAGTCCCAAAACCCCAGATCCGCGGCTTCGTCCCTGGCTCACCACGGCCCCCGGATACCCACAAGCGTCAAGCTTGGGGCGCCGCCTTGGGGGCTGCCATCCTACTTGAGGGACACCATTGCCGCCCGCCTCTGTCAGCTCGGCCGCGGATGCTGCGGAGCTAGGATCGGGGATGTCATTTCCGCGCCCTTGGAGACTTGCGTCCGCCGGCAATGCAAGTCATCATCATGTGACGCTGACAAACCGGCACAGCAAAACAAGGAAGCCGGTTGTGTTATTCCCGGGGCCGATCGCAAGAATGGGCTTAGCCGGAGGGAGGTGGGGCCCGGGACCGTGTCCGATGTCGCATACTCGGGCCCTCGGGCCGTGAATCAACACCGCCAGCTCCACATCCCGAAACACCGACGGACATACGTTCAAGGCACAGTTTGCCAGACTTGTGAAGCAATCGTAGCAGAAGAGAGGAGAATTTTGATTTATCAGGTGCTACCAAAGTGCTCGGGCGCCATATCTCTCCCAGTGACGCTCCGGCAACATTAAGGGAAGATCAGGGGTAACTCTACCGAATCTTAACAGCAAAGATAGCGGGTATCGGACGACCTTGTGGACGACCGACCACCGGAAAACATGAAATGATGTGTGACATACTAACACAATTTTGTGCTCAAAATCGGGGAAAGCTGTTGGGAAAAAAGATGGCTCATGAGCAACAACACAGCAATGAAGCGCGCCAAAGCCAGCGGCTTCATCCACGGACCGCCCAGCGAAGGAAGCCCTTGGCCCTTCCACGGAAAGATCCACGAGTCCGGACGGCCGAGACCTCGTCGGAAACCTTGTCGCGACATTCTGCAGAGGCGCAGTCATTAACGGTCCAGGCGATTCTCACATCGTCAGCCCACCATGTCTGCGTTTCCCTGGTTTCTCCAAGCGTGATGTTGACGGCAGTCAGGTTGGCAAACAATTGGGCATCGTCGGACTCAATGACCAGCGGGTTCAGTGCGCAGTGGGTAGGCTCATCGCAGGCCGCGAGCTCGAATGCCTTGGTCCCTTGAACGACATCCTCAACGCCATTCCATTGCAGGCCAGTGATCTCAAATGCGCAAGGAGAATCAGTGGAATCGCAACCCAAACTGATTCCCTGGAAATCGAAGCGTAAGCACGGGTTGTCGCGCAGCTCCGCGAGGCCGATCTGAGCCGGGAACGAGGACGAAGAGCTGTACCCCAGCATCCGAGAACCAGATGAAGGCTCGTATTTAGTCTCTTCTGAGGAAACAAGGCTAAATCCGTCGGAGAAGGAGAACCGATGGTACGGGCTTGGAATTGGCTCCGGCTCGTCGTTGCTTGTGTCGGCATCATCATCTGCGGCGGGGGTATCATCGAACTGGAGTCATGTCAGAATTAATGGTCCGGATCCGTGCAAGCGGAGTCACTTACACCCAAGAGGACGGGATCTCCATCAATCTCCACGCCACATTCCTCGGGAACCGCGAGCAGAGCGGCGGGCGTCGTCACGAGAGACGGTGTGGCACGAGAAAGAATTGTTGCTCCAATGCTGTCGAGGGATGTAGTGGTTGCCGACGCCGTCTGGTTGGATTGCGCAGACTGCGTCTCGGACGGGACTGCCACGGTTGTGCTGTTGAGAATAACGGTAGGTCCGGTAGCGTGTGCGGGCAAGGCGGTTGATGTAATCGAGAGGCTGGCGTTCAGGAAAACAGTGGATGTCAATGCGGGACTTGTCTCGTTCGCCGAGGCAGAAGAAACACCAGAAGTCGGAGCCGCGGTAGTGCTGTTCAAAAACGCAGTACCTGTTACCGTTGCATTTACCGCGCCGGTTGGCCCGGCAGATGTCACGGCCGCGGTGGTGCTATTGGGAAAGACTGTCGGCACCAAGGGCGAGACACTCACAGTGGTCACGACTGACGCGATGCTGGCGGTAGACAACTCTGAAGAGGCTGGTTGTGTCGCATTCGGATTCGAGATGACAGAGGTCAGAATGCTCGGTGCGGCCGTGACACTGGAGCCATTGGGAGCCGAAAATGTCTGTGTTAGAAGACTTGTCGCATTGCCCGCCAGCGAGGAGACAGTAGTCCAAGCAGAGTGGCTGGTGGAATTGACAAAGATGGACGATAAAACTTC
Source organism: Collariella sp. IMI 366227 (assembly GCA_027946355.1). Taxonomy (NCBI): domain Eukaryota; kingdom Fungi; phylum Ascomycota; class Sordariomycetes; order Sordariales; family Chaetomiaceae; genus Collariella; species Collariella sp. IMI 366227. The sequence continues at coordinate 246,897 of JAPEUS010000022.1, read as the reverse complement.
TGGAGCGGCTGTGATACTAGGTGAGAAAACGGAGGAAGAAGCAATGGTGGTGGTGACTGTGATGAAAACAGTCGGCGCGGCCGAGGAGATCGATGTGCTGTTCACAACGTTGGGAGCCGAACTCCCCGGAGTGGCCAGAGTTTTGCTGCTGGTTGCGGCAGGGGTCGTGACATTGGACCAGGCTGAAGACTGGCTAATAATCGAGACAGAGGTCAGCGTCACGGTGGAGATTGAAACGCTGGCGGAACTTAAAGTTGAACTGAGAGGGAGAGGAATGGCGGTCGATGTCCAATTGCCTGAAAAGGCGACGCTTGAAGAAGTGGTTTCAGGCGCTGCGGGCAGGCTTGTGGACACAGGTCCTGGTTGAGACACAGCGGTCGTGTTGGGTGCAATGCTCGAAGACCAGAGTGGTGCCGAGACGGAGTTCGGGTCCGCCATTGTTGTTGTGCTGACAGGCGGGCCATAACCCAATGGGGTGTCTGAGGCTGGCGAAGGCTGGGTAACCGGCAAGCTTGCTTCGGTCGTGGAGACAGATGGGGCCGGCGAGGATGTCGAAAAGACGTAGCCCCCAAAAGTAGTCGTTGCATCCAGATCATCACCCGAAGAACCGGCATGGTGGTGGAAGTCGGTCTCTGGCGGGGAAGTGGCCGAAGCCTCTTCCGTGCATGAACTGCTGTTTGCCACAGGTGACAAACTGGTGACCGAAAAGATTGGTGTTGTGGTCGTGCTGATAGTGCTGAGGACAACGGAAGAGCGGTAGCTGGTCGAAAGCGTTGAGCAGGAGGTGTTGAGTGCGGGTGTAGGCCAAATCGTGGCCTCAGATGGCCCATCGATGGTTGACTGGGACGCAGTGGACCCGATGGGGTCTACCATCGAGATTGAGCTTTCTTCTGAGAGGCAGGAACTGGAAGACGCGGAGCTCAAGCCCAAGCTACTGGAAGTTCGCTGCTCGGGCGAGACGAGTCCGGTTGTCGATGCTGGCTCTGTCGTCATAATCGGGCCAGGCCCAGATGAGATTGACAGGGAGGTGGAAGTTGGCCATATCGTAACAATGACTGGCGTGTTCGTAGGCCCGAGGCCAGTACTGTTGCCAGGAAGACCCGAGGGTCGGGAAAAGGGCAAATCAGTAGTCTTCGGCAGAGGCGTGGATGGAATCACGGGCGTCGTCAGAACAATCGAGCCCGGCCCGTAGGCATCTGAGACTGTGGTAGTCGCAGCGGCAGGCGGAGCCGAGAGGGCGGGTGGCGAAGCGTTTGTTGGTGTGAAGGTAGGGTAAATAGTGACCCGAGTGCTGACCACAATGACGGTGGAGGAAATTTGATTGATCGAAACGGTTTGGGTGAAAGTGACATCCGTGACGCGGGTAATTGTCACGGGCCCTCTCGAGGCAGAAATGGTGATGCTGCCAGGGGGAATTGTAAAAACAACCGCAGAGCTGGAGCGGGAAGTTGAAGTGGCCGCGCTGCTCACCGCAACTGAAGTGGGCAACACGTCCCCCGTGGTGGCAAAGGAGTAGCGGCTCCAATCCGTCGCGCTGCTTGAAGGCGTGACCACAGAATATGGCGACGAGGAAGTCAGGGCAGGAACAACACTGCTCGTCGAAAGGCCTACGGTGATGGTGAGAACGGTCGCGGTTGTGTTCAAAAGAGGGCCACGCGAAGTTGTCGTCACAAAGGGTGAGGCTGACAGAGAGGCCGAGGGTGCGCCGTACCCGGATGCAATGGGCGTCGCCGACACAGGCTCTACGCTGTCGAAGGTTGAGGGGAGATCCGCGGCGCTGCTGGAACCTGCAGTGACGGTGACCGTGCGGACAGAAGCGTGGCTAGACAACACTGAGCTGCTCGCAGCCGCAGTTGACCGAGTGACTGTTGACTTCACTGTCGGCAAGTTGGTAGTCTGGACCGTGGTGGCATTTCCTGGGAAGGAAGTCGAGACACTCGAAGCCGCGTCGGATGCGGACCGATGGACAGTGTAGCTGACGGTGTAAGTTGAGCGGCCGACCCCAGACTCTGCGGGAACCGTGTATGTGACAACGATGACTGATGGGCTCAACCCACTGGAAGCCGGTGACCCGTAAGGGACCGGAGAAGATGGGGCTGCCGTAACCGTAACAAGTGGTTGGGTGACCGTGATAACGGCAGGCGAACTGGCGTTCGATGGAGTTGAGATCACCGCGGGTGAAGGCGTGAGGGTGGAAACAGTTGCCGTGACAGTGGCCACGGTACTCTGCCCACTGGTTGTCAATGAAGAGGCACCGCTGGCTGGCGGAGCGTACCCATATCCACTGGGTTCCGAGGCGGCGACTGTCAGAGGGGCCGAGAAGATACTGGTTTCTTGAGCAGAAGCCTCAGATACCGTTGACGCAGTGGCAGAAGCACTGACCGTCACCGTGATGATGGCGGGCTGCGTGGCTTTGCTTGATACCGTGGCAGGGGCTTGCGTGGCAGCCGCAGAGACAGTGACGGTCACAGTAGGAGCCACGCCACTCTGAGCGTCAACCGATTGAAGGGTATCTGGGCTGCCCGAGGACTGAGAGCTTTGGGCCGGCAGGGGGAAAACGGTGATCTCGCTCAGGGCTGGCAAACTCGCCGAAGAAACAATGGAGGACGCAGCCGCTGGTTGAGTGACAGTGACAAGGGTGACACGTTCCGAGGTTGTTTGAACAATGACGGTGTGGGTTGTCGTTGGCTCAGACGGGGGAGATCTTTGAGACGAGGCGATGCCAGAGGAATCAGTGGCCGAGGCTGTTAAGCTTGAGGTGCCACTTCTAACACTGGTCAAGGTGACAGAAGCGTGAGACGATCCAGAAGTGGATGACCGAGCCGCCCAACTGCCGGGGGGGGACGAAGGCGTAGCGCGAAGCGTGGAGGGCGTGACGGTAACGGTCCCGGTAAAGGGTGCCGAGAGGCCAGTATCCGGAGACAGGGTGTATGTGACGGCGTACGGGCGGTACGGATCCGTCGCCCGGGACTCGGAGCCGGTGGCTGACTGCGAGGGGTACACCGTGACGGTAACAGCCTGAGGGGCGGATGTGGGCGGAACTGCTGTTGGGGAGACGACGGTAGACCACAAACCAGAAGCCACCGAGGCCGTCGGAATGGTGATGGTCAGCAGAACCGTGGATGTTCCACCAAGTCCGTTGGGATAGGTCACAGTCAGCGTGGAAATGACATTGCCCGTGGAGAGCTTGGGGACCGTCAGCGTTGGCGTGGGGACTGGAGGGATGGTGATTGCATCAGCAGAAACAACAGTGTCCGCGTCGGCTGGGACAGTGACCGTGACAACTGAAGCTGCAGCCGTGTCGCTCAATACCGAAAACACAGTGGTGATCTCCGGGACGCTGATGGTGCTTCGGGCGGTGAAAATGCTTGTGGTGGTGACTGTGACGGAGACCGAGGCCTCAGGGACACCTGAAGAAGCTGATGCAGCCGTTGGAGAAGCAGTGCAGGACGAACTGTTGAAACCAGAAGGAACAGGAGGAGAGACCAAAGCCGAAGAGCTAGCCGGGGCTGAAATGGGGAGTACATCCTCCGTGCTGGATGCCTCGCAGGAGCTGTCGGGAGAGACCGTGACCGTGACGACCTGAGGCAGGGACAATGTCTTTGTAACCGAGACTGTTGCCTGCTCGACTGCGGAGCTTGAGCAACTCGAGTTCGTGGCGGACGCCGCAGACTGCCAAAGAGTCGTGGTTGAGCGTGCGGGCTCGGGGGCCGCAGTCACAGCATCCACGGCCTCGGTGCTCGTGCAGGTTGACTCGACAGCATTCTCTCTGTGAAAGAGTCAGCAACAGATAATAATATCGATATAATGAGCTTGGGCGGAAGAGGACTCACAGCATCGGGGCAGCAGCTGTCAAGGCCAGCGAAGTCCCCAGAAGGATCCCGAGAGGCGTCTTGAGACGCATCTTGGCGGTGATACCAGATAAGGTTCGCTCGCCTTGGTCGAAAAGGCCAGAACTGGTGGATTCTGTTTAAACGAACGGAGAGGCAAAGCCGGGCTCGCCGAGTGAATAAGTGAGTGACTAGAACACAGCAGACCGATGGGCTTCGGGGACAGTCTCGTGCATGCAGGTTGAAAAGACGAGGGACAACCTGCGTGACAGAGTGAGGAAGGGCGAAGACAGAAATTCTGTGGGAAGAAAATTCTGCTTAACCAACGGAGGCAGGTACATCAGGCAAAGAGAGGGTTCTTGAGGAAGGAGCAGCCCCAAAGGGGCCTCGTGGAAGCCTAAGGGCCATCATCACCACTTCGACGATGGAAGGTGCGTGGGTTCATGTCCACGCAGGCCATTGATGCCTAATGTAGGAGAGCTGGCCTAGGGGGGGAGGAACGGGCCCAGTCAAGACGGCGAGGATTGACTACCCGCATTTCACCTCAGCCTGCCTGCCAACGCAGTGGGTGAAAGAGCATCTTCTGCCCTTCTCCCATGACAACACTATTGCGAGTTAAACATGACGAAAGTGAGCACTGGCGACCAGAGAGGCAATTGTCGCCCTTGCCATGACGCGCGGCAGCCACTGGTGAGACATGAGCCCAGCAAAGCCGGGGGTGTCGTTTGTGCCTTCCTGTGTCGGTGTGAGATGAGCTCAGGTGGTCTCCGTTGCCACTGCCGTTTTTGAAACTGTTGCTCATGGAAGTGGACCACGAAAAGGTGATGCAACTGCCCGCAACAGATGACAAACCCAGGTCCGCTGCGATTCCAGGCCCCAGCTGTCAAGGGGGTCTTCTGTTTGGGAAGAGGCGCCCAGATGAAGGCTGACTTCCCTGTGCTCGCTTCGGTTGACTGTCTCCTCCGTCCGATGGAATCCACACCAAAATTGGGAGGCCCCTTAAAGCGAACCACAACAGAAGGCAAAGGAGAGTTGGGTAATAAACGCTTGGAATGCTCAGAACCATTGATCTCCTAAACCATCTCAAACAGGGTCATCGTGGTAATGCGGCCCCTCTTCATCACGCTGGACATTGTCATCGGCTGTGATCTGCCGTCCGACCCGTATCCTCGCTGTCTCTTCCATCTTCGCCACCCACATGGCCGCGCCAGCGGTGCTAGTCAGCAGGAAAAAGAAACTTAAAATGGGCACAAGTTCCAGGACCATGGCAACTGTCCCAAACCACAGGTACTCCCACCGTCTGGACTTGAACTCCCGATTCATGGCCTTCTTGTCCATTCCCCTAAGCACGAACCATCTGTGATGTGATAGCCTGCCAAGACGCGACCCCGTGATCATGATAAACAAGGGGGTGCCGAACCAAGGAACGAGGTTCAGCGGAAGGAAGACGACAAGCTCGACGATCTGGATGATGCTCCAGGGCTGGTATTCCGCGCGGGTGGTCGGCTTGCCGAGCATTCGTACGGAGTTCGGGGCTTCAAGGAAGAGGACGCGGTGTGGCGCAAGAAGGTCGACGAGGCCGTAGTTGAGCAAAGTGGCCTAGAAACGGATGGGTTAGCGCGGGTCTATTGCAGAGGTGCGGTGGTGGGAGAAGGCGCATACGTCAAAAATGTCCACCCTGCACTCGTCGACAAAAAAGCCTTCAAACAGGCCCTGGATGACAACCAATCCCTCGCCCAACACCAGGACTGTCGTGTTGATCAGAGCTCCAGCCCGGCCGTGGAAGATGAGCAAGAAGAGGAACTGGGGCAGAAAGGTAAAAGTAAAGAGTAGAAAGTAAACCAGAAAAGAAATGACCGATAAAGGGAGCAGACGGCCGACAAAGAGCGGGTAGAACTCGGGATGGCGCAAGAAGTACCAGATGCCGCGGATGGGGTAAGATGCTGCGATCAGGGAGCGGGAGACGTCGCTTGTAATACGCTGAAACGGGCGAAGAAGCGGCTCGAGCCTGAAATTTGGCCTGTGTTGGTGCCCGTGTAAAGGCATCTTGCAAACTGCGGTTCGGCTTTGGAAGGCGATGGATCAGGACCGACGTGCTCTGGCGGAATGGTGAGAGTTGAAGTTGGAGTTGAAGTTCAGGGACTCAAGGGTCCAGCTGGGACGAACCTCCAATCTCCACTTCTCCGCCCCACAGACGCGTCATTGCCTGGGGAAAGTGGGGCCAAAGGCTCTTTGTCGCTGCTCAAGGGTTAGGGCTGGTACGGAACAGTCCCGAAACACCAACTTTTGCCGGGTCAAATTCAGTCGGAGTCGTCACTTGTCAGGGACAAGAGCATGTCACTGCGACTGCGCAAAATCTAGAATAAACAATTCCTTCCAGATCTACTATTTACCTAACACCCATAAAAGACTAACAAGGACAGAAATCTATGGCAAACAAAACAAAAACATGGTTTCCCAACGCACTCAAACTTGGACTGTTGGGTTGTCAACACAAGCCTAATTGTACAGGTCGGGGTATGCCGCCTTGACCATGTCGGCGCCCTATCTTTCAGTCAGCAGTGCCCTTGACGTCGAATGAAGGGCCGCTTTTGCTCACCTTCTCGGCGATCATGTAGACCGAGTTCTGGATGCGGCAGTCGGGGATGACCGGAATGACCGAGGCGTCAATGACGCGCAACTTCTCCACGCCAAAGACGCGAAGCTTGCCGTCAACAACACCCTCGCCGATGTCTTTGCTCATGCGAGTGCTGCCACAGGGGTCTGTCCACACCGTCAGCCAGTCTGTCTCGCTCACGACCGGAAAGAACCATCGAGAAAAACTTACGGAAGCCCGTCTGCGACCTCTCCAAAATCATCTTATCCATCGCAGCATCCGAGTGCCTCGGCATCGGCCAAGGATAATCCTCTCCAATAATCTCCTTCATCCCCTCGCCCGTAGTCAACAGATCATCCACCCATCGCACGCCCTCGCGCATCGCAACGATATCCAAATCCTCCGCAAAGAAATTCAGATTAATCTTCGGCTGCTCCAACGGATCCGCTGAGTTAAGCGTCACCGTGCCCGTCTTGCTCAGCGGTCGCAACAGATCAACAATAACCGTCATGTAATCGCCCTGCGCCGGCGCCGGAATGTGCCACTGGAACGCATCCGAGAACATTGGCACAAAGTCAATCTCAAAATGTGGCTGTCCGGCCGGGCCGAAGGGGTCCAACCCACCGTTGGCCTTCTTCGCAGCAACATACTCTGGGATCTTGCCCAGCCTGTCATCAATGCGCGGCAGGCCGACGAGCTCGAGCAGACCGCTGGTCAGAGGGCCCTGGTTCTTCCACCGGTAGGCGGACACGGCGGCGTCCTTCTCCAGACCGGCGCGCAGAAGGTGCTTGTCGAGGCCATAGCCGTCCTTGAGGCGGAAAACGTGCGGGAGGATGGGGTGGTCGAGGAGGTTCTGCCCGACGTGGGGGGAGTCGACGAGGACGGTGATGCCGAATTGGGCGAGGGCGGCCTTGGGGCCGATGCCGGAGAGCATGAGCAGCTTGGGCGACTCGAACACGCCGCTGGAGACGATCACCTCGCGCTTGGCGTGGAATGTGTACTCCTTGCCGTCGGGGCCGATGACTTCTACGCCGACGGCCTTGCCGTTTTTGATGACGAGGCGCTTAGAGTTGGTCTTGGCCAGGACGGTCACGTTGGTCTTGCCGACGAGATATCGCCACGAAGAGGAGCGCTTGCCGTTATATATGCTGTTAAGGCATTTCCACAGGCCGCGCATTGTGCCGTTGTGCACGTCGTCAGTCAGCTCCTCGCCCTTGCTGACCCAGGCAGAGGTCAAGGCGTCACGGAATCCAGCCGCCTCGGGGATCAGATCCGAGTGGGAAACAGGCAGCGGCCCGTCCTGGCCGATGTACTTCAGCTCAGGGCGGAACAACCCCTTGTCATCATGGTACGTCGCCGGCTTGTACAGATACTCGCGGCACTTATCCCACGTCCACTCGTCACCGCCGAAAGGGGCCCAATCGTCGAAGGTGGCCGCGCTGCCGGGAATCCAGGTGTAGTAGTTGAGGCAGCTGCTGCCGCCGAGCGTCTTGCCGCGCGTGTTGGGCTTCTCGATGCGCGTGTACTCCGGGCGGTCGATCATGGTCGTCTTGTATGCCCAGTCGTACTTGCTGTCGCGCAGCTCGAAGGCGCGGCCGGGCGTGGTGATGGCATCCACGTCGGCAGGGTTGCTGATGCCCGCTTCGATGATGAGGATCTTGACGTCGGGGTTCTCGGCGAGGCGACCGGCGACGACGCAGCCCGCAGTGCCACCTGGGGAGGAGTGGAGTTGGTCAGTGAGGGTGTATTGTGGGGTTGAGGGGGAGGGTGGTGGCTTACCGCCGACGACAATGAAGTCAAACTCGGTGTTGGTGGGGATGGTGTTAGCCATTTTGGTGTTTTGCAAAGAGAAGATTGAATTGGGGGAAGATCAAAGGCAATTTGGCTGAGGGACGACTGAAGATTGTGCAAGATGTTGAGGGTCTTAGAGATTTGAACACGGAGGTTGAGGAGTTGTTGGAAAGGTTTTTGGATGCTGGTGAATGGTGATTGCAGTGGTTGTTTGAAGACTGGTGGAACTGTTGATGCTGGTAAGATGGAGGACTTTAAGGACAGCCCTTCACCTCTTTATACTCAAAAGATGTCTCGAACATTGCCCTACAAACAACTATATTCGGCTTCGGTTTCGTGTTGAACTCCAATGACGTCGAACCCCCTCCCCCGACTTGCTGTTTTGCCATCCACCCTGCAGTTCCCAGACCGAGTGCCGCTGTCAGCGCGAAACATGGTGTTGAAGGAAGACAGATACGGGCATGCACTAGGGACTCGGGCCTTGGACGTTGCTTAGTTTGGCAATACCAAACCAGGACGGATTGCCGGATTGGGACATCAATGCTGAGCTAAGTGCCAAAAGGAAGCGAAGTTGTGGCAGCCACATGAGTAAGGTGGTTGAGAGCGCAAGAATGATGAGTAAGTCGACCCCTTGTCCCTGAAAATAATTCACCGAATTGCTTAGAGAAGCCCGTCGGCTTTGAGACGGCCCTGTTGACAGTACCAAGCCAAGATCACAGCGCTTCTTTTCCGACACCAACCTTCTGCTGTATCAACGATCCGCTTCGAAACTCTTTCCTCATCTTTCTGTTGGACCACAACACATTACCACCTATTCTTACGTTTCTGTTCAGCCTTATTATTTACAAACAATGGGCTCCACCGACACAACTTCAACTCCAGTGTACACTCTAGCGGAGGGTATGCCCCCACAACACGAGTTCCAACGGACCTTCGCTAGCCAATTATTCTGACCTCTGTTAGGCTGCCCCTATGCAGACGCAACCACCGCGCAGAGATTCGGCGACGGATCACCTGTCAAGGGTCTGGTGCTGCTTCAAGACACTCAGCTCATCGAGACCCTGGCCCATTTTAGCCGTGAGCGCATCCCTGAACGTGTCGTTCATGCTCGCGCTGTCGGAGCTTGGGGCGAGTTTGAGGTTACTCATGACATCTCCCACTTGACCTCCGCCAAATTCCTTACTGGCATTGGTTCAAAGAGCAAGACCTTGGCCCGCATCTCGACGGTTGGCCCAGAACGTGGCAGCGCCGATACAATACGCGATGTCCGGGGCTGGGCTCTCAAGATCTTTACCGAGGAGGGCAATCAAGACTTTGTCTTCAACAGCATCCCTGTTTTCTTTGTGCGCGACCCGATAAAGTTCCCTTCGCTGAACCGGTCCCACAAGCGCCATCCTGCCACCAATCTTACGGATGCTACGATGTTTTGGGACTTCCACACCCAGAACCAGGAGGGAATTCACGCCTTGATGCTCTTGTTCACCGAACGCGGCACGCCCAAGTCTGCCCGCCACACAAATGGCTACAGCGGCCACACCTACAAGCTTATCAAGCCCGGCGGCAGCTTTCACTATGTTAAATTTCACTTCAAGTCTAACCAGGGCAACGATACTCTCACCAACAACCAAGCTGTGAAGCTCGCCGGCGAAGACCCTGACAACCACACAGCCGACATGTACAACGCCATTGAAGCAGGCAACTTCCCCTCGTGGACCCTTAACATCCAGGTCATGACGCCGCAGCAGGCCGAGTCGTACCGCTGGAACGTGTTTGATATGACCAAGGTGTGGCCGCACGCAGATTTCCCCCTGCAGCCGGTGGGCAAGCTCACTTTCCACAAGAATGTATGTCTATCAAAGCCCTTCTCACTCCTTTTTCCTGCTGACCTGACAAACAGCCCGCCAATTACTTCGCCGACATCGAACAAGCCGCCTTCTCCCCTTCCACCATGGTCCCCGGGCTTGCACCCTCCGCCGATCCAAGTACGTCCTTCTTCTACCCTTGCGTCTCTCTCCCCATTCTTTCCCCGTGCCTAACCACTTCCAACAATCACTAACCCCCCGCCTCACCCCAGTCCTCCAAGCCCGCATGTTCGCCTACCCCGATGCAGCCCGCTACCGCCTCGGTGTCAACTACCAACAGCTCCCCTGCAACCGCCCCATCATCCCCGTCTACTGTCCCTACCAACGTGACGGGTTTGCAACCATCAATGGGAACTACGGTGGTGATCCGAACTATGTCCGGTCGACGTTCAAGCCGGTGCGGTTCTCCACTACGGGTCAAGGTGTCTCCAACTCAAGCCATAATTTCTCCAATTCAGGTCGGGATGGGGGAGGTTTGAGAAGAGATGTACAGCATGAAGTTTGGGTTAGGGGGAAGGTGGGGGAGTATAGCAGTGAGGTTACTGAAGAGGATTTTGTGCAGGCGAGGATGTTTTGGAAAAAGGTGTTGGGAAGACAAGAGGGGGAGCAGGAGAGATGGGTTGGGAATGTGGCAGCGCATTTGCGGGGTGCGAGGGAGGTAATTTGGGAGGCGGTTTTTGGTAAGTTGAGGCAAATTTGGTTGTTCGTGCTTATTTAAGAGTGAATGCTGACGATATGCAGACATGTTCTCGAGGGTGTCGCCTGAGTTGGGAGAGGCTGTGCGGAAGGCGGTTTTCGAGAAAGTTGGGAAGAGAGAGGCTTAGGGGTGAGAGGTTGACCAAAGTTCGCAAACTGCAGTGGCAGCGGGGGGTTGACAGTTGCAAGACGTTTGAACGGCATGTTTTTAAACGGAATATTTGCATTCTTGGCGTTGTGAAACAGATGATAGACATGTCTTAGAACAGACAATAGGCATTGCTTCACTGCTTGTGGCTTGCGGATGGCATCTGACGGTGTTGTCACTGTGGCGAGACAAAGGGATATATGCTCAGCCTGCCAACCTAGACTCCTGTATTGAGATGCTGAAGAAGTTTTGAGAAAAGAATAGGAAAGCAAGAGAGAAAAAGACTGGCGGGGAAGGAGGAGGGAAGGAAAGACCTGTGGCAAAAAAGATGGGTCTGGGAGGCCAGAAGAGAAAAAGAATTGAGACTCGGATACCGGGAGTCGAACCCGGGGCTGTTGAGAGAGCAGTCACTCCTGAGAAGTGAGAGTCAACGATGTTACCGCTACACCATACCCGATTTTAATCGTGTGTGGTCCCGATTTGTTGAAAGTGGGCGTCTGGGAAAGGGTTTTTGTGCAAAGTTTGCAGGTGGTGTGGGCCAACATTTCAGGGGTCACTCCTTTTCGTTGAACAGCAACCCTAACCCTGTACTATCCCCACAATCTCCCTGCGCGTCATCACCCTCCCTTCTCTTGTGCCTTGCATGCGCAGCAGCGCAACCCCGCATGATGTCTTGCTCTCCAAGGTCTCACCTCGTACCCGAAACATCGCGAAAAGCCAAAGTCAACACCACCTTCAAAGAGAAAGAAAAGAAAATGGAAGTAACCTGCCACTGCGGCGCCATCAACTTCCTCACACCCACGCCCACCCCCATCACCGTCTACCACTGCCACTGCACCGAATGCCGTAAGCAATCCACCACCGCCTTCGGCACGAGCGCCATCTTTCCCGCCGCGGGCCTGTTCCCCCTGTCCCCTGAACTATCATCTAAACTCAGCGTCTGCACGCGTGAGCCGGATGGGACCGAGATGGATACGGTGAGCGTGAAGGGGGGCATGGTGAAGGGGTTAAAGTGGGAGGGCGCGGCGCATATTTACACGCGTAGCGCGGTGGTGGAGATTCCGAAGGGGGTTGAGAGGTGGGAGGCGGCGCCAAGGGAAACTGTTACGCCGGGGAGGAAGGAGATGGGCGAGGATAGAGAGGCTGTGAAGTGATTCGCGACGGATGTGAATCTGATTGGTAACAAGGGGGGCGCAGAGCGTTGACGGATTGGAAGACATCAAGGGGGCGGATTCCTTTCGAGTTGATGCTGACGGCGATGACGTGAGTTTGCTGACGACCAGTCATGGCTGTGTCCATCAATCGCCTCAGATCAAGGATTTTAGGCAGCCTGTCAAGAGTTGAGACAGAACATGTGAGTTGGAGACTTCTTGCAGGTCTCCCTTTGAGCCCCGCTGAGATTTGTAACACCGTCAAGAACATGCTCTAGAATAGTGAAGCAACACATTAAATTCGTCTTCGTTCCACGTATTGGCCGGCCCGCACCGCACGGGAGAGAACGTGTGCTCGGCAAGGAGCTCCGTAATCGGCCCCACGCGGAGCTAACCCCTGAATCGCCGACGACCCGGCACTCCCGAACGTCAACCCCTGTTGCTGGTCCCGCTTCCAGGGTCCCGGCCGCGATGATAAGGACGCAAGCTCCTCTCTCTCTCGCCCGGATGAAAACAATCGACTTCCATCTCCATCATCCCCTGAACATCCATGACCTCCGCCATCATGGGCTCCCTTACCACCCCGGCGCCCTCCAGCGCCTTCTCCAACGACACGCTCCTGATCGCCGTCCCATTCCAAACAGACAGCTTCGAGAAGTGGGCCACCGAACTCGAGACCCGCTTCCCCGGACTCGAGGTGCGATGTGTCAACCAGCCACCGAAGTTCCCGCCAACTCCTCTGCCCGAGGAGCTCTACGAGGGAGTGACCATGCTCTGCACCCTCTGGCCACACCCCGCGGAAAAAGTTCAGGGGGTGCGGTACGTCCAGCTCGTGTCTGCTGGCGCCGATGCGTGGACAAAACATGAGCTGTACAAGAACCCGGATGTGGTGTTTTGCACGGCGAATGGGGCTCATGCGTAAGTTCTTGTGTCCAACGTTAGGAAAGGGGGTGGAACTGACAGGTTACAGCCCTCAGATTGCTGAATGGGTCATCGGCACCTGGCTTATGATGAGTCACCACTTCCTGGACTACGCCGCAGAGCAGAAGAACGAGAAATTCAACCGGCTGATGCATCTCGGCGTCTCGGACTCACCTGGTCTCCGCATGGGCATTCTCGGGTACGGAGCCATTGGGCGGCAATGTGCCCGGCTGGCTCAGGCTCTTGGCATGGAGGTCTACGCTTACACCCGCAGCGAGAGGGCCACCCCGGAGGCACGAAAGGACGACAGCTACTGCGTCACTGGAACAGGAGATCCAGATGGACTTATCCCGGCAAAGTGGTTCCATGGGTCGTCAAAAGAGGCGGTCAACGAGTTCCTGGCACAGGATCTGGACATCCTTGTGCTCAGTTTACCCCTGACCGAGGCGACGCGGCACATTCTCGGCAGGGACCAGTTTAATATCTTGTCAAAGAAAAAGACGTTCATCTCGAACATTGCCCGGGGCCCGCATATTGACACCGATGCCTTACTGGAGGCCCTGCGCGAGGGGAAGATCAGGGGTGCGGCGTTGGATGTAACGGACCCTGAGCCGCTGCCAGATGCACACCCCCTTTTTACGGCGCCAAATGTTTTCATTACTCCGCATATTAGCTGGCAGACGCCGCACTTATTTGCTCGGATTCAGGGCATTGTCGAGCAAAATCTGGGAAGATTAAGTAAGGCGGAGCCGATGATCAACATGGTGAATAGGGAACACCATTATTGAATGTCCAGTCAGGGTTCTTTGAAAAGGGATTCAAACAAGTAACTGGGGATCTTATGGCACTGCCCAGGAAAACTTTTGTTGAGGTACAGGTGCTATTAGACAGTAGAGTCCAGTTCAGCCCCTTAATACACCCGGCGCCAGCCGTGTTAGCGGTTACAGTGCAAAAGAAGAAGGGACCCAAGTTTTGGTGAGGATCTTGTGATTTGGGACATGGGATGGATGGGGAAGTTGAAGATATTTTTACACGGGTTAACACAACTCGTTGGGCCTAACTATAGCATGCCATGTTGCCTCACTACTGTTTTCCCATCTAGCTCCATATCAAGTTTATCCTTTTTTTTTTTATGAAAGAAAAAGAGAAAACTGCTTTAGAGCGCCATTTCCTGAGACACATCATGAGAACAAAAAACGAAATCACTGAATCCAAGTGCAGAAGCCCAAGACAAAGCTCGGTTCAGGTCGAAGATGCAAGGTTTATACGCTCACTTTCCCTGATTGCTTAGGTGGATTGTAGACCTACGTATCTCATACCTCGAATAAATACCCCAATTCTCAACAAAGTAACACCACTGTTCGGGAAAAGATTTACCCACGTACATGACCAGATTTGTGAGTTTTTTGCCCCTGACTCCTGAGCTTGAAGCCTCTTACCGTAAAGACTGGCCGCTCCCAGCCTCAGCGTCAGTGCTGAGTGAAAGTGTAGGGAATACCAGGTATCTCGATACATTGGAAACACAGAGCAAATACCCTCTTTTCTTGAGAGGGACGTGCAAATTGGTGGTTCAGGTGGATCATGTTCTTCTTCTAGAGGGGAAGGATGAGGGGGTGCGGATGATGCAGCTGAAGCAGTCCCCGAGGCCCCAGACCCCATGGGATACGCCACCAACCCCCCCTCTACCGTGAATGCACTCTGGCGTAGATATTCCAACAGAAATTTCATCAAACTTCAGAAGGGAGGATTTTCTTTGTTCTAGAAGACTGAACTTCTGACAATTCCATGTGCGGTTTTTGTCCCGTGAAACTTGTCTCTCGTCTCCCCGACTCTACCGCAACCATTGAACTCTGATGACATCGAGCTCGCCTTAGCCACCTGCTCTGGAAGCTGGCAGTCTCTCGTGTATCATCGGGGTTTCTCGGCCATCGTCGGATCTCGGGGGATCCTTTTCATCCATGCCCCTGCCGAAACAATTTTACCGGTGAGTCAACTCCAAGAGCACGGGACCTTGCGTCAGGAACGCGTCGGGTTACTCCCTTGGCAGCCCAATCATCCACCGCGATGCGTGCCAAAGGAGCGCGCCACGCATGAAAGGGCTGGGCGGCTGATGATCGGCCCCCAACCACGGCATCCTCCGTGAAACATGCTGTCAAGCACATTCCAAGGTATAAGGCTCCAACTAAAGTCTC
Source organism: Collariella sp. IMI 366227 (assembly GCA_027946355.1). Lineage (NCBI taxonomy): Eukaryota > Fungi > Ascomycota > Sordariomycetes > Sordariales > Chaetomiaceae > Collariella > Collariella sp. IMI 366227. The sequence continues at coordinate 231,710 of JAPEUS010000022.1, read as the reverse complement.
GCTAAATATCTCTTCTCTCTGTCCACATCTTCTTTTACAATAACGACTCTACTCTCCCAGTCAAATCTCTTGTGTTCCGTACTCTTCCACCAAAACCACGCAAACCTCAACCACCACCCATCCAACATGACAATTGCCCACACAGGCATCAAGACCCCCGCCGCCCAGCACCCGGCTGTCGTGGCGTGGTACGAGGCCGCCCTCGCCCCGCTCGGGTACACCAGAGCCATGGCTTTCCTCAACAACGCAGTCGTTGGCTTCGCCGACGCGTCCGGCCAAGTCGACTGGTGGGTTTCCTCGGCTGTGGCAGCACCCCCCGGTGTTCCTGTTTTGCCCCCTGGCGCTGAGGTGACGAGTGTGGTACCGACTCATACTGCTTTTGTTGCGAAAGGTTCGTCTTTGCGTTTTCTTAGGCGGGTTTAGTTGTGGGCTAGTTGCTTCGGACAGAAAAGAGGTGTCGGGGAGGTCAAACTGTGTGACATGGTTAAGTAGATAGTGGGGTGTTCCAGGTTGACGAAAGAGAGAAACAGATCGAGCGAGCGTCGACGCCTTCCATGCGGCTGCCATTGCGGCGGGTGGCAAGTGCAACGGCAAGCCTGGCTTGAGGGAGTACTCCAGCCCTACATACTATGCGGCCTTTGTCCTAGATCCAGCGGGAAACAACATCGAGGCGGTCTGTACCACCGTAGTTTGAGGAAAACAAGGGGCTTTGGTGTTTTATGATGCTGTGCGGGAAGGATAGAAGCGAAACAGAAATTAAGAATGGCTTGTTCCCTTGATGTTAATATTTTTTTTTTTGCTCAACTTGAGGATTAAAGTTCTCGTTTCTGGATTATGCAAATTCAGCTTCTTTGTGACGGCAGCAGCAGCCGCCAGCAGGTGCTGACAGCTGTGCGCCTACCATTCTGTTTGGGAGCAGCGCGCGCGCGCTCCATTTCCAACTCGCGCTCAACGCTCCCATTCTGAGATTCCTTTCCTTCCTTAGCTTTAGATTCGCACAATTGAGTTGGTTAAATTAGTGGCTTGTACCTGGTGACCTTGCTCGTTCATCACATTCTTGATCTCTTTCAACGAATCCACTAAGGAGACCGTTTAAATGCTACTTCGTATGGAGACTGTATACCCCGACAAGCAAAAGAAACAGTGGACCACTTCCTTTTCCGATGCAAAAAATGGACGGCATACCGAACAGAGATGCTCGAATGCACAGATACCCACAGGAGCAATATCTCCTTCTACCTAGGAGGGAAGTCGACATCGGACAATAAAGACTGGACTCCCAATATGGTGGCCGTTCGGGCAACCATACGATTTGCGATGGCCACGGGTCGGCTTGACACCCATCGACTGCAGGCCGACTAAGACATCTAACCACCACACCCAACCGAACTCATAACCCTCACCTCGTGCCTGGGATAGCAGGCACCGCTTCAGCCGCCGAAGATAGGACGTTGAACACTTGGAGAATCGCCTTCAAGCCAGCCTACCAACAATCCCACTAACCCACGGGAATCCGAAGAGAAATGGAACAAGGGACTGCATGTACTAGAATGGACTCTGTATGGGCTTGGACGAAATCATGTCATATCTTGGGAAATGTATAGTCAGATTGTTATAGTTGCCCTTTCGGCTGAGCCGCCGGGCGTTAATAAATTGTATTGTATTGTATTGTATACCCCGGTGAGCCGATCCACCCCAGCCAAACTTGCTGCACCAAGCCATCAACACTAACATTATCGTTAACCAAGCACTAACTAGTTATGGCTAGACCAAATCAAAAAGATACTGGAGGTCTGTGATTTGCTGAATTTCCCAAATGGGGTGGTATCTCCGGAGATAGCCCCCGAGTCTAAAGTTTCCGGAAGCTGGTTGGAACCTCCCGGCACTCAACATCCGCGCAGGCTGCCTCAACCTCATCTCTCTAATGTCTCGCTGAGTTGGAGAGCTTCACTTTTCCTCCAATTGGTTCAAAAAAGTTGCGGAAAGTTCTTAGTCCTAACAGGATTTTGCATTTTGTCACCAGGAGTTGACACGACAGAGATGGACCGCACAGCTTTGGAGGAATCGCTCGTTGAGGTTTCTTTCGATTCCGAAACAAAGACATCTCAAACCAGCTCATCTGTCCAAGATCTTCGCGCATTGACCTCGGAACCCGTGGCAACAAAGACCACCCCTCTCGAACTCTCAATCACAACCATATTCCACTACTTTCCCGACCTCCCCCTTGAAATCCGCCTCCAAATCTGGCACGCTGCCCATGAATTGTTTAACTACTCTTTCTGCCGCATTGTCAACGTCTTCGTCAAATCCAAGCCCCAAAAAGCCTTCCGTCCGCGCTTTTTGCCGCTCAACATGAAGCACCTCCACCATACCGACGGCTTCAACAGCCTCCTTGGCACAAACTACGAAGCCCGCGAAGCAACCCTCGCCTACCTTGCTTCGCATCCGCAAAATGAAATTCATGACCACCGATATCGTCGGCAGCAGAGATGGATGGGCCTCCCATATCTCGCGCGCGACCTGCGCAGGGCGCGGTTTGACCCCGTCAAGGACGTGCTCTTTCTAAATGGGCTGGATGTGGAGTACGATGCACTTCCTCCCGACGAGACCAGCGCGCTGTTGTTACCCGTGAGGCTCCAGGAGAATGCTACGCTGGTTCCAAACAGGGAGAAGCATACGCGGTGCTTGGATCTGCCAGAAGGGGTGTTTCTGAGCATGTTTAGGAACGTCATGATGCCGGTTTATGGGATCATAGACCAGGCACGGCCGGAGGGGTTGTTTGACGATACCATGTATCCGGATACTATGGGGCTATATCCTCATGGGAAGTTGAGGGATAGAATGTTTATTGCGCTGGTTGGGAATTACTTAGGCAGAAACTTGCAGATGGAGGATGTCGAATTCATTCCTGATCAGGAAGTGGATCAGGTCAGACGGGAAGGGATCGAAGCCATGAGAGAACCTGGCACTGGCCGACGAAGAGCCGCCAGTGTGCTCCATCGTGACGTGCTAGTCATGACAGCGGTATGGGCGATGTGGAATAGTATACACGAGCAGAGGTGGAAGTATCTCGCCTCCGAGACTGTTAAGAGCCTTCGAGAGGAATTCAGACGCAGCCTGCGATTTGCGAGGGTGAAGACTGAGGGGCGTTAGCAGATATGTACAACATGGTTATGCTACGAGTATCCCGTTGGACAAGTTTGGACCAAGAGATTAACTTGCAGCGGGTGCGTAGAATAGTTTCAGATTGTAAGAATTGTTTTTGCATGATAAAATATTTCATGAGTAGCACATGCTTTCATCATCTTCATTAATTGCAATCCAGGATGAGCTGTAACGTCCGTCTTCACCGGAGCATATAGTCCGAGGTCAAAAACTTTGTATATGGTGGGTTCAGTGTCATCTTACACTTATCATCGCCGGGTAAGTTTGACGTCACGGAGCCCTGAAAGATTAACGAAAGAAACCTTTGACCATTTCGCGGTCCATCGCTCAACCCAACACTTCTAAGGTAAAAGGTTGCTAAAGCACAAAGCCGTGTTTTGACCAACATTATTTCTGAGCTTGTCCGCCATTTAGTCTCACTATGCCCTCTGCAATTGTCATAGGCGCAACAGGTACACGGCCCGTTCCACACATTCTCCTAATATCCGCATGCAACTAATGCTATTCAGGCATCCTGGGCCGCGAGATTGTTCACCAGCTATCTCAAAGCAAATGGAGAATGATATATGCCGTCTCCCGCAGCAAGAAGGGGGACTACCCCCCAAATGTTGTCCACAAGCACATCGACCTGCAGAGCTCACCGGACCAGATGGCCAAGGACCTGCAGGGCGTCAAAGTCGAGTACGTCTTCTTCGCTGCCTGGCTTCAGAAGGACACCGAGGAAGAAAACTGGCAGGTCAACGGCACGTCCCCTCTCCCATCCTCCCCCAATCGCCCCATTCTAACACCCGCAGGTGACATGCTTGAAAACTTCCTCTCCGCCCTCACCCAAACCCCCAGCATGCCCCACCTCAAACGCATTCTCCTCGTGTGCGGCCTCAAACAATACGGCGTGCACTTCGGGCAGGCCAAAAACCCCATGATCGAATCCGACCCCTGGCAGCGCGACACCTCCCTCTTCCCGCCCAACTTCTACTACCGCCAGCAAGACCTTCTCGCCGCATTCTGCGAGAAACACCACCACGTCAACTGGAACGTCACCTACCCCAACGACGTCATCGGTTTTGCGGTGGGCAACTTCATGAACCTCGCCTCTTGTCTCGGGCTGTACGCCGTAGTGGCCAGGGAGCTGGGCGCCGCGAAGGAGGGTCTGCAGTTTCCAGGGAGTGAGACGTACTATTTCAAAATGGAGACTTTTACGTCGTCAAGGGTGCATGCGCGGTTTTGTGAGTGGGTGGTGACCGAGCCGAAGGCAGCGAACCAGGCATTTAATGTCATCGATGGAGACGCGCAGAGCTTTCAGGATATGTGGCCGCGGTTGGCGAGGAGGTTTGGCATGCGCGTGAAGAAGGGGCAGTTTGAGGGGAGCACCGGGTTGGAGAAGAGGACTGAGATGGAAGGGAACCCGCCGATTACAATGCAGCTGGAGGAGGCAGGGCTGCAAGGGAGGGTTGAAAAGAGCGTGCTGGAGCAGAGGGTGAATTTGGTGGAGTGGAGTGGAAAGGAGGAGGTGAAGAAGGCGTGGGCGAGGTTGGCAGAACGGGAGGGACTGCAGAAGGAGGCGTTTGAGAAGGCAACTTGGTGGTTTGCGGACTGGGTGCTAGGGAGGAACTACGATGTTGTTGCCAGTATGAGCAAGGCGAGGGAGGCCGGATGGACGGGGTAAGTTTTCCTGGCTGACGTCGAAGTGGAAGATGCTAACGGTGAGGCAGATACCATGACACTTGGAAGTCGTTCTCGGATGTCTTTGGTGAGATGGAGGCCTTGAATGTGCTACCTAAGGTGCACTAATTATGGCAAACAACTTTCGTCACCTATCCGCCACTGGCGACCTGTCAAGCCGTTGCCTGTCAGGACGAAAACAAAAACCATCACACTCGGGGAGGATACCCTGGACTCTTGAAGAACACTGATCAAGACATGATTGACGTTCGTGATGTAAATAAAAGAAATGTTCTAGGTGGCGCTGCACTTGTCAAGAATCAGGCCTCTTCCCATCCCCGTGACTTTACTAAAACGGAAAAAAGCTACGTTATTGGCATGACACAAACTTATCTTCAAGTTTCCTTAAGATCTGTCCACCTTTGTCCATGTGCCGTGTCACCTGCATTCTCTCCGATTTTGTCTGTGTTGGTGGCAAGAACTCGACTTGAGACAACGGCACGTTGCGGACGCGGCTTTTATCAAAGCATTGATCACACGGAGACGCATCTAACTTGACGTGGTCACCGATAAGTTGCTGAATCTGACACTTCTGCAACCCCCTGGCAAGTACGTGCATTATGACCAGGCTTGCCGCACACACCACAGCACCGAACCTTCGTACGAACCCCCCCTGCACCACCACCACCCGGCTGCGTTTCTTGCACTCCCTCATTACCTACAACCTCCTGGCCTAATGCCTCCTGTGCACCTTGTACAGTAAGTGACCCTCCGAGCTGTATGCGTGTTCTTTTGGCTCTTCGGCGCTTGCTTAGTGCCTCGTTGGCCTTGCGGAGCGAAGCGACCTCTGACTGAAGGAGAGTCACCTGATGCATTACAGCCGTTGTACCCTTGGCAGCTGGTCCACTGGCAGCCAACATCGAAGTCAGGAGCTGTTTTGATGGTTCGCAATGCGAGTCTTGATGAGCGTTGACTGCGAGTTGGCTTCTCGGGGTTCTGGGGTGTCTGGAAGACCCAAGGTTGGGGTGCCAGGCCGTGAGGTCGGAGGTGTTGGCGTACGAAGCTTTGACATCCAGCTTAGAAAGTACCCTCTCTGGATTGAATGGAACGAGTCCAGCTCCTGCAAAGCTGCCCTGGATATTCTTCTCGCTGATGGAGGCAAAGAAAGCCTCGCGGAAAGCGCAGAGGAACTCGAGCTTGCTCACGTGGTTGATATGCATCCGCATCAACTCCTCAACCCGGCGGCCATACGCCTGCTTCAGCGGCCCAAAGCAGCCAACATCGAGTGGCTGGAGGAGGTGGGAGGAATGCGGAGGCATGCAAAGCGTGATGATATCGTTCTGCTGGCAGTAGCGTTCGAATTCGGTCGAGTGGTGGCTCTCGTGGCCGTCGAGGATCAACAACCGGTATTTGCCCTTTGTCCGGGGTGCAGTATGGTAGTCGAAGTGCTTGATCCAATCCAGGCCTACCGCATTGGTAGTCCAGCCGTTCTCGGTGGTTGCGATATGCCAGTCGGCTGGGAGGTTGCACTCGGTGTACCAGTTGGCGAGGTGGTACTGCGCGGCCAAGATGATGAACGGAGGGATGGCCCAGCCGAGGGGCATTGACTCCCTGGATCACCGTTGCCCACTCGCGGTTGCCAGGCTGGGCTAGTTTTGCCTTGCTACGGCCATCCGAGGTCGTGACCACCATGCCTGCGAAGATGATGCCCATCATGAACCCCACCTCGTCGAAGTTGTAGGTATCATCGTCCACGATGCCGTACTTGGCCTTGACGTTCCGTACCAGGGCAAACCACTCGCCAATGACCTTTGAATCCTCACACTTGGCCCTCTGGTAGTCATATCTACGCGAAAAACGCGTACAGAGCTGTGGCTGGCGTTTGACGAAGTTGTGTGCCCAGAGCTTGCCGACAGAGGGCGCGTCGCGTACACGTAGGAGTTGGTTGGCCATATCTTCCACACCACGCAACCGTGGTGGAAACGCCCGAGCACATAGCTCAATGATGTATTGAATAATGGCATTCTCTTCGGAATCGGTGAGTCGGCGCGAGTTGGGCGTAGTGTCGCGTCGTGCAGGCGTGCCAGCGCGTCGCCGTGAGAGAGTCGTCCGATCAACGTTGTAGATCTTAGCCGCAGCCCGTACACTTAGATTTTTGTCATTTTGAAGAGCTTCAAGTGCCAAGTTTACTCTGGCTTCAGATAGAGTAGAAGGCATTGTTTAGTGTGGCTGGTTGGTGGATGAAAGGTGGACAGTCGCGTCGCGTTAAAAAAAGTGGCTCGCTCGCTTATATGGCTCACTCGCTTATAATACACGTTAGCATAACGTTATAACGTATGGCTTCTAATATTAACGTAGCGATGCTGAATTTTGTGTCATATTTGGCGATATGGAGGCAGTTGATGTCAGAGACAGACCGATGTCCATCAAGGAACATCTCGAAAGGTTTGCACTGCTTGTCCATATCCTCAGCGATGCCGCTCTAAATAAACAGAGATAAAGGCTTGTCTTAAGAAGTATGCCAATTTCTTAGACTCGCACAACCAGCTCATCTTCTTCCAGTTATCCCTCCCGAATGTCAACCATCTAGAGACCATCAACTGGGAGCCATTTCCCCGAGACATCACCCTGCTGAGCGGTGCCAAAAATATGTCCGTTACAAAGGCCATTTTTGCACTTCATTGAGGCCAGCTCCAGCTTCTCCAGGATAAAAAGACGGTTTGTTGGGAAGCTGGTTGGCTGAGGCAGTTATTCTATCACTTGGCTCTACAGGTTCAGTTTGGGGCTACAGGAACCAGTAAGACGCGTTCAATGGCCTGGTTTAAAACCCCAGACAGCGCCGTTTACCTGGCCATTATGGCTCGTGCCTGTCTGGCGTGTGAGAGTAGGTGGCAGTCCAAACTGCCCAAATCTGCACAGAAATCTTATCTAGACGGATGGCTTGGGGTGTTTGGCGTCAACCGCATGACTCTGACAGATTTCGGGCGCCCAATTCCACCATCACGGACGCCCGCAAGCGCACCCCTGGGGCTGAGATGGTCACTTAAGACTTCTTTCACTGCCAGACGCACACTGTTGCATACCTCAACTTTTTGAGAGAAATGGACGACTCGGAGCAGGCACCGATAGCTGCTAAGAACATCTGCAACGAAGTTGCCGTTATCTAAAGGCGGCTCCTACTCATTGACGACGCTAAACGTTTGGAACTTTTGATTGAGGCAGCATACATGGCTCAGCGTCCAGCTGCAAACGTGACTGAGAGGAGCCAATGCTGCGGTGAATCTCGTGCTCTCTGGCAAGGGCATCAGAAACAACCCCCATCTGGTGAAGCCTACCGTGCCGCTTGATATGACCAAGCAGCGGGCGGTTAATGTCGAGGTGTGGAAGCAGGTAGGTGATGCGGTGAAGGATAGCAGGGTCAAAACCATTGCCGTTGGTGCCGGGGGAAAGGGAGTGAAAGAGAAGGTCAAGACAGTTCACAATAAAATTTAAACCCCAGCCAGAACGGCTGGGACAGACGCCGATGAGGGCTGGATTGTGATGACAAGCAAAAGAAGCAAGAAAGGGAAAGGGTTGGCAAAAGGACTATGAGATAAAAGGGTAAACGGCGCAGTCAAATCGTCCAAGGGGGTTGGAAAAGCATAGGAAAAATGGTTCTTTTTATAACGTTACTAGTAAGATTGCAAGTTTGTTTCTAGGAATTAGCTGCTGTTGCAGAATTTGGAAGGTTTGACAGAAGATGCTCCTCGTTCTCATTTTGCAGACCAAGACAGATAGACCTTTGACACGCCTATCAAGGGGCCTACTAAGTCCTTAAAACTGTGTGTTGTCGACGTCGGTGAGTACCAGGCCTCAGTCACCGAAGGCAGGAAGAAGTATTTACTAATGAGCTTAATGAACTATCGTTTGGGACTAGAAACCCGCTCGGACAGCTTGGACAAGGAGAGACCCGGTCCATTGTCATTCGACGCCGCGGAGAATCGCGGCCACGCCGCCATGCTCAGGGGTAAGAACGCGAAGAGGGACGAACTCACCACGTTCTCTTTGGAAAATGCATGGTTCCAACGTTTCAACATATACCACCACCTTTAGATAGTTCAAAACAATCTTAACTCAGATTAGAAGGGTATGGGAAGGCTGGACCTGCTGTCGAACATTCCAGGCCACGATACGGCCGAGAAGGTCGCCGAGTCATCGACCCTGGACATGACATCACAACTACGACCGCCTTTAAGAACCAATAGAGCAGGCATTGGTGGACCAGAAACTGACGCTGAGCAACCATTTCAAATCCCTCACAGAATTTCTGGTTTACCGAATCTCAATACAACCGAAGACAACACCAATAATGGAGAAGGCCAAGCACTTTATCAAGAAGGGGCTAGAGAAGGTGACAGCAACGGATATTAAGTGTAAGTCCCCGCTAGCAATGCCTTCCCACCCTCTCTGAACTTCTCGAGAACCTTGAGGTTAATTTAGCTGTGGTGGGCGTTTGCAAGTAGCTCAAGAGGATCGGAAAGAGACGCTAGATACGGCATGGCGCACCTCGGACGACGTGTCGCCTGGTCCACCGACGAATCTGCCCAGCGGCTCGGGCTACCCAAGCGGCTTGCCTGGCAAGGAGGCATTGGAACAGCCGGTGAACAAGCCCCGATTTGAGTAGCCCTCGGGTGCGTGGTTTGGGAGAAAGGTTGGCGTGGGGTTGGCTACGTGGGAGGAACGCCATGTACAGTATTGCTCGGAGACAAACCATAATCCATGGCATGATGTACAGGCCCAAGGGCATCTTATCGGACTTATCCTTGCGACAACCGCTGGATATTGCCGATTTAGGCAGGTAGACAGGCGACAACGCACATGCAAGAGTTGGGGACGTCTTCGGTGACCCGATCTTCATCCTGTGTGCTGTCGTCGCTATAATGTGCATCCCGAAACCAATAGCCGTGACGGAGAGAATGCAAAGTCAGACGCCTCTTTTATTGAAGAGGAGCCTGTCTCTGAGTTGGACTTCGGTGGTATGTTGATGTTCCCGTCGAGGCATGCTCTCATCAGGGCGTGGGCACTTTGGGGGCGAACAGCCGCTCAGTTCAAATGGCTTCTGAGCTTGCTGGCATAGGCGGTGAAGAAGTAGCAGCCGATGAAGAAAAGTATGGTCCGTTGGCGTGATGGCTGTTGATCAGGAATGGTCGAAGTTGATGAGAACAGACACATGCATCTCAGGGTTCTAATATCCCCAAGGCATGACCGTGGGATTCTCAGTTCCATCAACGGTGAAAGAAACGAAATAAGATTTTAGCCTGTGTTGTTGTGGAGTCGCAATGGTGCGGCGCCGTAGAAGGTCTCCTCGGGCTCGGTTCTCGAACCAATGACAAACTCGTGGTTCAACGATCACGGACTCAGGGGACCCTTGGAGCCCACAACCAAGAAGTCGGGCCCTCGAGAGCAACATTTTGAAGGCTATGGAGGCCCCCGGGATTACCACGACGGATTCGTGCCTCACTCATCACCTCACTGCCGTCACAGCCCAGGGCTTTTTGTTGGCGCACTTCTTTGGCGCGTCTGTGTGCACGTCCCTGATGGCAGTCCCTGCACGGTATAAAAGAGAGAGAGACTAAGATAGAAACAAACACAGAAGGACGACATGGTAACGAGTTAGGAAACGAATATGTAAACAGATATGGAAACGAACATAGGAATGAATATAAAAACAAAAATGAAGAAGAGAAAGATGAAGACAAGGATGAAGACGAAGACGAAGCGGAAGGTTAAAAAAAAGAAAGAAAAAAAGAAAGAAGAAAAGAAAGACGGAAGTCTGAAGTCCAAGATAAACATGAGTGAAAGATAAAACAATGACCAGAGATACCCGACAACTCAGCACTTATTGAAGAAGCTTTTTGAGGTCACAGTCCAAAAAATCAACACACAATTGAAATACTGTTGTCGATCTCAAACTCATTTCCTTTGTCACCATCTCCCTTCCTTCACCCAGAACAACGCCCTCAATCTAAGCCCTCTCGTTTTGAACAGGCTACAGGTACTTGAATCTTTAAGATCTGATACATTAAGGTCTGGCACATTGCTGCCTTCCTCAGACTTCCAAGCTCCAAGGATTTCGGGGCTTCAGCAAACAGGTGCAACGATAACATCTTTCCCAAGGGCCTAAACCCCCAAACTCCCGCCCAAATCACCAAGTTGTGTGCTTAAAGACAACTGTCCCCTGCTCAATGCTGTCTTCCGAGCTTCTAATTGTCGTTGATCCAGTCCAGCACAAAGTCTAGCTCCGTTGCGATCCCAATCACCAACATAATGAACTCGTCTTGACCAACCCATGAGTTTCCGACAGTGCGTGGAAGCAACATAGCAATGTCCTTTGTCGCTTTCAGGGTACCAAAAAGTGAAACGGAGAGGAAGCCGCTATAAGGGTTCCAAGTTTTGTGCTTGAACGCCAAAGATTGTTGGTGGAACGGAGAGTATCACAGGGTTGAATGAGGCTTGATTGCAATGTATGTCAATTATCCAGAGGGGAGATAAATGTGTGGTTTCTGCCTTCGCTTCAACAATGGTGGTCTAAAGTGTCCACAGTCCGATTCAAGGTTTCGTTCACACCCAAGCCGCGCTTTGGCATGGCAAATAGGTTTTATTTTTTTAGCTCCTCGCTGAGGTCTCCAATAACTTCCCCCCCTCCTCCTCTGGCTCACTCCCCGATATCTCTTCCCCCGTCACCTCATCCACCCTCTTACTCTTCCCCGAAAGCCCCTTAAACTTAGGTTTCCCATCCCTAACATCCACCACCCGTTGGGGGTAAAACATGTGGCTCTGCACCTCAAACGCCGCCCTCCCTTTGGGCGTGTTAATGCCCTCGATCAGGGTCGGAAACAGCAGGATCATGTTGCGCCCCTCGTCCATGATGGGGGTTCGGCAGTAGGCGCATTGGACCTTACAGGGCAGGTGGTGTGTGGTAGATTTGTTGGAGGCGTCGTACCACCCGAGGTCGTGGTGCCCGTTGGTGAAGTTGATGTCGGTTTTGTGGAAGATGGCTGCCCATTGGAAGGGGGCCTGGACATGTGTCAGTTTGTGGTTTCCATTTTCGACAGAGGGGAAATAACTGACGCCATGCAGCCTCTGACAGGTCGTGCAATGACAATATTTCGCAGCCAGCGGTCTCTCGCGGCTCAGTTCGTACTGCACGGCGCCGCAGTGGCATTTGCCTCGCCACTTGACATCGAAGTTGGATTTGTCATGGATCTTGTAGGGCGCCCGATGCTTCCACTCGTCTTCTTTCCTGTCGGTGGATGAGCCGGCTTGGTATTGATGAGGCTCGTGGCCGGAGCTGCGCTTGTCACCCGGGCCTTCTTTACTTTCGGCCATGCTGCGGAAAGCGGGCGAGATGGTGAGGGTGCGGGTTGAGGGTGAGAAATGTGAAAAGACGGTTTGCTTATGGATGGGTGGAAGGGTCTGGCCTAAGGGAGGAGCATCAACTGGGAGGGAATGAGACTTTTGGCCTGTGTTGGTGTTGTGGAAGTGTAGATGTGGAATGTTGTGACTGATTTGTTAAACACTCGATTTATTCTTGGCGTCTCTTATTTCGACCTAAAGACAGGAAATGCTTGTCGTCACCATCTGCTTCATCTAGATGAATGCTGTTGGACAGGAGCAAACGTTCCTGTCGTGGCTTGCTGACGTCATAACACCCACAGCAGCACCACCCGACTTACACCACATGCCCTCCACTCTCCCTTTCACATCCCTGACAAGGGCCTCAAAAGAGGCCGGCGATCTACGGGCAGCTTTGCAACAGCCATCCCTGGTCCCGTTCTCGGCATTCCAGAGGCCGCGCCGTCTGGGACCCTGGGCCAGCATGTGGCGCTTCCCCAGACCACTCCGGCCCGGCCGGACCACCGTTGGCAGGGGGCCCGGCGTCCCGGCGCTTCGGATCCTGGCCTACCCATGCATTGGCCATGCTCAGGGCAGGCTATTTTGGATCACCGATGAGACATCAGAACGTGGCTTCCCAGGCTAAACATGTCCGCCTCAATGCCAATGCCCGTTCGACACTTCCAGCCGCCGGACGTCGAGCTCTGAGGACGGATCCTTCCCCACGAACATCCGGCTTCGAGCACGGATACTTGCGCCGATGGAGAGAAGACGCGCGTACATGCACAATCGGCGTGTGCTTGGTCCGACATGACATGGTATATCTTGTCTGCCTGCAGTATCGCCTCTTGTTGAATAAGAATTCCGCCAAACGTCAACTTCGATACCTGGTTCAGCAGCAGCTTTGAGGCATCACCAACAGCAATGGCGCCCAACGCGAAGTTTGACCTCGTTGCGGCCGCGGAATTTCTCCTCGAGCAGGCTCAAATGCTCACCTTGGTTGCTAAAACTGGGCCTGAGGGTGATGAGCTGGCCCTGAGGCGGAGGATCGCTCAGCTGGCCAAGAAGATTGCCTTTGAGACGGCGCCCCCGATCGATGTTGTGAAGTCGGACTGGGTTGTGGTCAGTATTTTAAGGCACTTTTCCATGACTGGAATCCTGACCGGTGCAGCTCGCCAACGTCGCAGCCTGGAATCTCTTCATCGACTGGAAAGCCTTCGACTACATCCCTCTCGACGGGTACATCTCCATCGCGGACCTGGCGCGCGCCATCAACGCGCAGGAATCCCTCGTTGGTACGTCCATTCACTCCGTTCCCCCACCCACCTTCCACTCTCCCCACTTGCCACTCTCCCTCGTCTCACCCTTCCTTCTCTCTCCATTCTTCCCTCCTCTTCGTTTCCATCAACTAACCCCCTCCCAGCGCGGATCTCCCACCACCTCCTCTCCACCACTCTCCTCCTCCCAGGCCCCTCCTCCACCCTCCGCCACTCCCGCATCTCCCTCTCTACCTCACCACCAACCCGATCTCCGCCCTCGCCACCGTTGCCGTCGGAAACGGCATGAAGCCCTACGCACACTGGCCCGCCTACTTCCGGAAGTACGGCCGGCGTGAGCCGCCCGGTCAGACACATACTCCGTTTTCGTTTGGATGGGGAAAGCCAGAGATGCCGCCTTGGGAGGTGAAGGCGGGGAAGAGGAGTATGCGAGGGTGTTCGCGAGGGCGATGGGGAGTAGGGACATTGTGGGGGAATATGAAGCTTATGAGTGGGGTGGGGAAAAGGGGTGGGATATGGGGTGGGTAGGGGTTGAGGCGAAGAGGATGGTTGAGGGAAGGAATGGGGCTGTGGGGAGGAAGGGAAGAGAGAAGCCAGTAGTGGTGGATGTGGGTGGGGTTTGGGGCAGTTGTTGAGGGATGTGCTGAGGGATGTGGAGGGGGTGAGGCCTGGGCAGTGCGTGCTGCAAGATCGGAAAGAGGTGGTGAATGAGGCAAGGGAGAAGGCGAGGGAGAATGGGCTGGAGGGAGTGCTTATGATGGAGCATGATTTTCATGAGGAGCAGCCGGTGAAGGGTGAGTACGGACTGGAAAATGGGATTTAGTGTTGTACTGACTTTGGCTCGTGTAGGGGCGCTGGTGTACCTCCTCCGACGGGTCCTGCTCGACTATTCGGATTCCCTTGCGACCAACATCCTCCGGCGGCTGGCCGATGCGCTTCCGGCAGACAACCCGCGGGCGAGGGTCATCATCATGGAGGAGAGGCTGCTAGACATCCCGACGCCCCAGAACTGTATCGTGGACTTGGTGATGCTGAACCTGGGCGGGAAGCTGCGCAACAGTGCCATGTTCGAGGACATTGCCGGCAGGGCGGGGCTGAAGGTTGTGGGTTACCACACGCGGGACGGAGATCCTAGTTGTGTTGTTGAGTGTGCGAAGGCTTGAAGAGTGAAAGGTGCTTAATCGGGTACTTCGAGGTTAGAGCATTTTAAGTATGGTTAACAAAACAATTCTTTTTTTGAGTTGCACCGTGACTGTTGCTCTGAGCTCTCTGCACAATTGCCCAAGTCGAAATGAAGAACTGAAGAGATAAAAGATTGAAAGATTGGAAGAGAAAGAAGGAGAATAGCAAAAGAGGAAAGGACGAAAGATAGTAAAGCGAAGTATAGAACCAAGACAAGACAGGTTCGGAGCAACAGACCTGGCAAGCTCTTCCGATTATGCGTTGTGACGATTGTTTTTTTTCTTCTTTTTCTTTTTGGCCGGCTCGGGACAGGCGTGTCGACACGGCAATGGCATTGTCAACCTCCTGGCGCGAGAAGTAGCAGGGGCTCTGGCTGACTGACGCCGTTAAGGGCAAGCGCTTAATCTCGAAACAAAAAAAAAAAAAAAATTACTTGCAAGACAAGACAACCTGCAAAGTCAAACTACCTAAGAAGGGGAAACTCAATCAGGAGTTGTGTGGTGGGTGACACCACAGGCCATTACTTGGCTGACACCAACCAAAGATATCACAGGAAGGTGAAACAAGGCCGTTGGGTCATCGACTTGTTCGGGTCCTGTGCCGAAGAAAGGGAATAAATCGCGCAGCTGGCCATCCAATCTAACAACTGAATTGCCCATCACGACTTGTGCACAAAGGTTTGTTACCCGAATGTTGGTTCCGATATCAGGGACCTGAAACCGGTGCCTTGTTCAGGAAAGGCGAGTTCTTGCGGCTCTTGCCATCCCTTATCACCACCACCACCACGGAAAACGAGAAGAAAAACCAATGGGGAAAGGCCTCGAAATCTCAGCAGCACACCCCCCTCTGATACGGGCATCTAGGGCAGACAGGGGGCTGGGGGCGGCCCAGGGTTGCATCGCGCAGCAGAAGCCAGTCGGGTTGCGCGATCTGGCCATGTGAAAAGCTTCTTACGTGCAGCTGCAGGAGCAGCAACAAATGGATGGCTTGCCTCAGCGGATCAGGGCGCTCAGCGCCATCAGCGGCTTGTTGCCCGGGGAATTGCGGCCCAACTGCGGCAAGACGGGAGCCGGAGCGAGAAGCGAAAGAAGAGGTGCGAGGGAAAAAAAGATGAAAATAGCGCAGTTCGATGGGATCGGAAATGTCTTGTCCTAGATGACGCAATGGAGGATGCTGTCCCGAAGGCTGAAGGTGCCCGCTTGTTGGAGGACCGCAACGGGCAGCTCTGGTTTTGAGGCACCAGATGTCCACACACTCAGCGGTGGCAGGATGGTGTTGTTGAAGAGAGGCGTGGATACTTTTGGGGGAGGGATTAGCTGTTGAGATTTGCCTGTGAGATCCATGGATCTGATCTGGCCAACTTTGTTGGTTCCTTTGGGCCTGGGCCCAATTGGCAATGAATGTTCCAAGGCCCGCTCTCCTGCCCTGGTCTGTGCCCCACTTTTGTGAGTGTGCAGGAAGTAACGTCGAGCAAAGAACGACACAGAGGCACGAAAGCAAGAAACGCGTCCTGCAGCCTGCCCGATTTTGTGTGAGGGGCACTGGTCATGGTCAACTGATAAACACCTAATCAGTAGCCACAAAGGCTCTTTTGCAGATGGTACGCTCCTAGCGGGGTCGCTCACATGGGATGGGGAGGCAAGCGGTGTGGCTCTGGGTTCGTGATTCTGTTTTTGGTGTTCGAGAACTCAGAACTTCAGACGCTCTGGACTGCCCCGCCATTCCAGGGCCCCACTCATTGTCTGCCCCGCGCGGTGATGTGCTAACCAATCATGTGTGTCCCCGCGACATCACTTCGCATCGTGCAAAGCCAAACTCGAGATCCAAAATAAAAACTCAGCAACACTCCAAATTTCCAAACGAGCCAAGAAGATCACAAAACACCGCACAAGCGAGATTGACCACACGGCAAGCCGGAACAGCCTCTATCAACCAGCGACACCCAAACCAGGCAAAGCGCCATCGACGCAGATTGTGCCCCGCTTGGCTCGCCAGACACTGCAGGCCTGGGCCCCGCTGTGTGCCCCGCCGCCGCCCGTCATCGCTGGAGAGCCTGCTTCAGCCTGCCAAGGTCGTCAACCCAGCGCCAGTGTTGCCGCGACTTCTGCCCCGCTGACGTTGTTTCGTTCCTCCCTTCCCTTTTCCACAAATATCTACAGCCTTCTTGCCCCTCGTTTTCTCGTCTTTGCGCATATCCATCAACACAAACCACCCTCACACCTTACACACACTCCTTCACAGCAGCCACCGGTGCCATGACGATTACCGACGGCCCCGACTCCGGCGGCAAGGCGGGCCCCGCGGGTCTCAACCTCAACCTCACCCTCGATCCCCCGCACCCTGGCGTTCCGGACCGTAGCGAGTCGACTCTTCCCCCGCACCTCCGTCCCTCTGTGACCGAAGTCCCCGTCACGCCCGGCATCACTCGCGAGGCCTACGAGTCAGAAACGAGCAATAACTCAGACACCAACATCAGCCGCCCAGAGCCAAGCTACTTCTCGCGGCGAAAAGTCGACCATGCCATTGCCGCATCGCCCGCCCCCGGCGGCACCGCCCAAGAAGGGCAGTCGTTTCAAAGCAAGATTTCTACGGGTGCAAAAGAAGGGACCGAGTTTCTGCGTCGCCTCAGCGTCGCCGTCACCGGTCCCAACCGGAGGGAGTCAATGTCGGAGATTCGGGCTATTAGCCCTGACCTCTCCCTCACTGGCAACATCATTTCGGCCACCTTTAATCTCCCGCAATCATTGAAGTACCGTAAGGGCGAATGGGTAAGTCGCAATTCTCGTCCCTGTCGCAGGTTGCTGCCCCTCGATGGGCGATGACTAGAGAGGCGTTCGCCAAGCACAGGAATGGTGGGGCTGATGTCATCGCTTTCAGGAATTGAACCCGCGCCGCGGCCAGTCCACCCTCATCGATTCGTTCTCGTTTCTGTCGTCCGACGAGTCGCCGTGGAACCACACCGTTGTCGCATGGACCGGTGAGGTCGAGAATCCTCCGGATGCCTTGTGGCCCGGCGGCGAGCCTCCACAGACAACCGTCCACATGAGCTCGCTCAATGTCCTCTCGAAGCCGATCCCGCTCGACCCCAGCAAGGCCCCGCCGACGCCGCCCGCTGTTGACGGACTCTGGATTCCCAAAGAGGACATGCTGCAGCTCGAGAATCAGCTGTCGCACAACCGCAACATCAAGACGATCCCCGTTTGGCTGGCTGACGATGTCGAGGGCCATACTGACGGCATTCTGCTCAAGGACCAGGCGAGATGGCGCCGCTACGCCGAGCATGATCTCTACACCCTCTTCCACTACAAGCAGCACGAGCCGACCGACGGCCGCGCTGAACGCGTGCAGTGGGCCGACTACTACCGCATGAACCAGAAGTTCGCCAACAGAATCCTCGAGGTTTACAAGCCCGGCGACATCGTCATCGTCCACGACTACAACCTGATGCTGCTGCCGAGCATGCTGCGCCAGCGCGCCCCGCACATGTACATCGCCTTCTATCTGCACTCTCCCTTCCCCAGCAGCGAGTTCCTCCGCTGCCTTCCCCGCCGGAAGGAGGTCTTGGAGGGTGTGCTGGGCGCAAATCTGGTCGGCTTCCAGAGCTACAGCTATTCTCGCCATTTTGCGAGCTGCTGCACCCGCATCCTCGGCTTCCCCTCCGATAGCTCCGGAGTGGACGCCTACGGTGCGCGCGTTGAGGTCGGCGTCTTCCCGATTGGCATTGACGCTACCAAGGTCGCCCGCATGGCCTGGACTGACTCGGTCACCGAGAAGTACAAGGCTCTCAAGGCCATGTACGCCGGCAAGAAGATCATTGTCGGCCGCGACCGCCTCGACAGCGTCCGCGGTGTCGCCCAGAAGCTGATGGCTTTTGAGCGCTTCCTCGAGATGTACCCCGAGTGGCGCGAGAAGGTTGTGCTTATCCAGGTCACTTCGCCGACGAACATCGAGGAGGAGAAAGAGGACCCCGAGAATAAGATCTCGAGCCGCGTCAACGAGCTCGTCATGAAGATCAACGGCGCGCACGGCTCTCTCGGCTTCTCACCGGTCCAGCACTACCCGCAGTACATCAGCCAAGACGAGTATTTTGCACTTCTGCGTGCAGCCGATATCGGTCTGATTACATCGGTGAGGGATGGCATGAACACTACGTCACTCGAGTACGTAATCTGCCAGCGCCAGACTGCCGGTCCCTTGATTCTCTCCGAGTTTTCTGGCACTGCTGGTTCCCTCAAGGACGCCATCCACATCAACCCGTGGGATCTCTCTGGCGTCGCCGTCCAGATCAACAACGCTCTCGTCATGCCCCAGGACAAGCGTCAGGTCATGGAGCAGAGTCTCCTGGCTCACGTCACCAGCAAGAACGTGCAGTTCTGGATTGCCGGCTTCCTGCGCCGCCTCGTCACGGTACTCGGCAATAGGAAGAATGTTACGGCTACCCCGCTCCTTGACCGGTCTGCCATGCTGCGCAAGTACCGCGCCGCCAAGAAGCGTCTGTTCATGTTCGACTACGACGGCACTCTTACTCCCATTGTCCGGGAGCCTTCTGCAGCCGTTCCTTCGGAGCGCGTCATCAAGAGCCTCAAGGAGCTGGCCAAGGACCACCGCAATGCCGTCTGGATCATTTCGGGCCGCGACCAGGAGTTTTTGACTCAACACCTTGGCCACATCAAGGAGCTCGGCTTTAGTGCAGAGCATGGTAGCTTCATGAGACATCCCGGCTCGACCGAGTGGGAGAACCTGGCCGAGAAGTTCGACATGCGCTGGCAGAAGGAGGTTCTTGCGGTGTTCCAGAAGTACACCGACAAGGTTCCGGGTAAGCATTTCCCCTTGTTACTTTGACTTTTGACTCATGCTAACCACTTGTCACAGGCTCTTTCATTGAGCAGAAGCGCTGCGCCCTCACCTGGCACTACCGCCTCGCTGACCCCGAGCAGGGCATCCACATGTCGCACGAGTGCCACCGCGAGCTCGAGACCACGGTCGGCCGCAAGTGGGACGTCGAGGTCATGGCCGGCAAGGCCAACCTCGAAGTCCGCCCCACCTTTATCAACAAGGGCGAGATCTCCAAGCGCCTCGTCACCGAATACAACGCGGAGATTCGCGCCCTCAACCCTGCCTCTACCCCGGACGACAGGCTCGAGTTTGTCCTCTGCATGGGCGACGACTTTACCGACGAGGACATGTTCCGTGCGCTTAACGGGCTATCGGACGTGAAGCCTGCCGAGGTCGAGGCTGATAACTGCTTCACTGTTACTGTCGGTGCTAGCACCAAGGTCACGCTTGCCAGGTGGCACCTGCTCGAGCCCGAGGACGTCATTGAGTGCGTGGCGCTCCTGGCTGGGGTTGGGGGCAGCGGCGCGGGCGCGAAGGGCGGTGCTCTGTCGATGGGTGAGGTCAATCT
Organism: Collariella sp. IMI 366227; assembly: GCA_027946355.1. NCBI lineage: Eukaryota > Fungi > Ascomycota > Sordariomycetes > Sordariales > Chaetomiaceae > Collariella > Collariella sp. IMI 366227. The sequence goes on along the minus strand of JAPEUS010000022.1, from coordinate 211,646 downwards.
TGCTGCGTTGAGCGCGGTCGAGGATCATATTCCCGTGAATTGACTTCCTGCGGAGAAGCAGGGAGGGGAAGGGACGGAGGGTGAGGGCAGTGAGAGGGGATGGGTGAAGAGCAAGTTTTGAACTGGTGGGTTGCCTGTCTGATGGCGCACTGTTTACGGGTGTTGTTGTGTTTGGTATGCTGTAAACCATGGAGGCGTTACCACCTGAGTGCGTCGCTTGTTGGGATGTTGCGTTATGTACTTGTGGTGGACAGGAGGGGAGGAGAAATTTTATGGAGATGATGGATGGGAGATGAGAGCTTCTAAGAGGAGAGCATGGAAGATGAGATCGATGGAGACGGAGAGCGACGGGGTCACATCGCCACCCGTGGTTTGGCAGCCGGAGTCCCGGGTTGCATGCAGCCTGGCTTGCAGCGATGCGTTTACTTGCATTCACTTGCGTTTGCGCAGTTTTTCCTGGTCGCAGTCACGACCGTTTTGGGCTCGAGACTTGATCAGTCTTAAGCGATGAGCCTTTTCAGCAAGCAGGCAGGCTGGACAGAGGGGAGCCAGAGCTCCTCTCAGTCCTCCCTGGTTCCTCGCCATTGCACACGGCGGACACACGGCCAAATTTCTTTTTCCTTTGTCAATAAGCATTTTCTATTCCCCGTTTCCCCGCCCGCTGTTGCACACTGACTGGACACTCACCGAGTGTCGGGTCCTTGCATACCATAGCGGCTTGCGTTGCATTTGCACACACCATGATAGATTTGATGTATTGTATGGCTATTTGGGAGCGAGCCTTGCTCTGACACTCAGCTTGGAGTTCATGGAATTGGGTGGGAGGACCCGGAGGAGTAGAGTGGTTAGTTGGCTGTTGCTGTGAGCGATGGTCACGCCCGGGTTCTGCTTAAATAGGTAGCGAGCTGATGAATGAAGGATGGGTTTTACGAGTTTGGGGTGCAAGGTGGTGGTAACTTGATGTGATGGTGAATACTGGGTGAACAGTGAATAGTCTTAGGCTGAAGAATAAAGAAGTCGACGACAGGTGCAGCGAACACAAAGGTGGTAGGTTTAAGGAGTTCTTCCTCGCGTCGCTGCGACTCCTCTATCCAAGACAACAACGCAACCACGGATTCCAGCCGAGCCCCCTGGGTGCCTTCCGCTAAGCCTCCTCGTCAGCTTCCTCATCAACTGCTTCGTGGTCCTGTTATGATCCCTCTTATCAACTCCCACGTCCTCCTCCTCCTTGGCCTTCATACTCTCTCTCCGCCTTGTCATCCTCCCCGTTACCCTTCTGTTACCCTCCTCATTCTTCTCCTCAACAAACCCTTTTGTCATTCTCCTTCTCATCCTCCTCCTCATCCTTCTATCAACAACCCCCTACCACAGTCTCCCAACCCCTTCTCCCTCTATCAACCTCCCTTCCCTCCGCCTCCCTTAACGCCCGCCCAACCCTTTCTTCCAACCACTCCCCTCCTCCAACTCCACCACCCCATACTCCGCCGCCCACTCCAGCTCCTTGTAGTGCGCCAACAGCGTGTACGCACAACACAGCGTGAAATTCGTCCCCAGGCTCGGCCCCTTGGCCACGTCCAGCGCGTCGTAAAACGCAACTGCGTGTGCTGGCGTCGCAAACCGGATAGATACTAGGAAGCCGTACTTGCCGCTTGGCTTTTTGTAGTGATCGTAGGTGGATTGGGTTGGACTGCCTAGGGGGTAGTAAACCTCGGCAACGGCTGGGCTTGCTCGGAGGAGCGTGACGATAGTTTCGGCGTTGGAGCTGGCGCGGTATACGCGGGTGTCAAAGTCCCGGCTGTGGTGGGCCATGGTGAGGATGTCTTGGTAGAACCAGGTAAGTTCTGTTTCGTCTCTCCTGTTCATCCCCCTTCTAGCCCCTCTTTCCTCCCCGCCGTTTATCCCTCGTTCTATCCTCCCTTCTACCCTCCATCTACCCCCATCCAACCCAATGTCCAAACCCTCCGCCAGGAGATGTTGTAAACGCCCATAGAACGGCGAGTTAGGATTCAGGGTAACCGCCCCACCCATAACATCACACCTCCCCAAACATTTTCGTCAAGCTCGTACAAACGACGTCACAATCCCTGAGTAGGGAAAGCGAGGCTGATGTGCCAATGGTGTCGTCGACAATCACAGGGAACTGGTGGAGCTTTGAGAGGTGTGGAGGACTGACAGTGGGGCGTGCTGAGGAGGGGGTTGGTGGGAAATTCTGTGAAGAGAGCGTCTATTCTGTGGCCATTATTGAGGAGGGTGGTGAGAGTGGCGAGGGAGGCAGGGGTGGAAGGGTAGAGGGTTGTTGTGAGGTTGAGGATGAGGGAGAGGGTTTTGAAGGTGTCGACGTAGGGGAAGCTGATGGGGTTGGATTGGGGTGGTTAGTTAGTTTGTTGTGGAGAGGGGTGAAGGGGCAGGGAGACAAACCCAAAGACGGCCACGCGGTGGAGGGTGGAAGGGGTCGTCTTGCGGAAGGACTTGATGGTGGAGGCTACTTCGGTGATGGCGGTCATACCTGTTGGGAAGAGAAAGACGTCGGAGGGCGAGATGGTGAGGTTGCTGGAGGGATCGCAGAATCCTGCGGCGATTCGGGCTTTGAGCTCTGCTTTGGCGCGGTCGATGTCAAGGGGGGTTACAACTGGGATTAACGGTGGCGATGAGATTATGGACGTCGACAGGAACGGCGCGTGCTCGAGCCAGTGTGTGGCGCGTCTGCTAGAGATGCCGAAGCCGGTGTGTTGCCAGAAGGCTTTGGCTGCCACGCCGAACTTAGTCGGGTATGAGATGAGGAAGATGTCTTCCGCGCCAATCTTATTGGCGGGCGCAAGTTCCTTGAAAAGTCCATCCCGGAGCTTTGTGATGGTGCCATCCCAGGTTATGGCGTGCACTTTGATATTTGATGGTCTTTCGTTCGCCGCCTCCCACATCGAAAGAGCTTGGCCACACATCTGGGCGTGTCGATGGGTGTCCAGCAGCATGGCAAGTTGGTGTTTTGTTGTCTCAAGCAGACCCTTCTCGTCGCTGCCTTTCTTTACCATTTCCGAGTACACCATTCCAATGAGCCGCATCGCCAGTTGGTCAACAACCCGCGGAATGAAGAAGCGCGGATACCCCGTCTTCATCGCATCAAGAACTCGGGGTTCCCGCGATGCCCAGCCGACTGTGTCCGCCCATTTGGGCAAATGGACGCTGACGCCCTGGTCGTGTCAACATCATGGCTCCCTGGTTGCTTTCAACATTGAAAGACTTACATGCGGATCGCCAGGAGGGAGCGATGTCCCAAGCGGCAAGTCCTCCGGGTAAGTAATAGTGGTGTTCATGGTGTCTGGCAGAACACCGGAATTCTGCTCTGACTGTTCCATCATATTCATCTGAGCTTTTTTCCGGGCGTCGAGCCCTGAAATAGCCGACCTCTTTCGACTGCTCACCGCATGTCTGCGGGCTGGGGCAACGGCAGCTGACATTGTGGCGTAGACTTGGACAGCTGGACCCTTCTTGCTTCAGTGTTTTGGGCTGAAAGCCGAAGGTTTGCTGCGGGAAGGAGCATGGGTCTGGAAGTTCTTGTTGTGAGGCGCCGGGAGCGAGATGTGAGTGGGAGAAGGTAAAAGGAGAAGTGACACCCATGACATCACACATTCGCCATCTCTCACCGCACATTCAGTGGATCTGATGCAGGCACTGAAGTTTGGATAGATTTTGTTGACTAAAACGAATAACTATTATTTTTAGTTCAGGTGAAATGGAGTGTAATGCCTTTTGTTTTCTACCTGACCCCAGTTCTGGACCAGCTTTGTTCGGACTGTTCAAGACTAATACCAGCCATGACAAGATGAAACTCTGCCTTTGATGGAGCAAAGAATCGGCAACTTGGGGGACGGCTTTTAAATTGACAGATTCATGATGAGTGCTTAGTAAATAAACATTCTTACAAGACGTTGTCGTTTCAATTTGTGTTGCACGGCAAAGCTACAGACAGTCAGTTCACTGCAGGAAGCTCGCAGCTCTGGTAGAGTTCGACTACTGCAGTATGAAATCTTCGTGAGCAGCCTGCTTTGTGTTACTAGCAGACTACATTCAATTGTCCGCATGAGACGTTTGGAGAGATGTAGCCCACCAGCTTGTTCCGCCTCGTGCCAATTAGCCCTGAACTCGATCGCCCCTAGGGGTTTCCCCCCAAATATCACAAATAATGATCCCAACTCTGCTGCTAAAAATATGATCAAAGTCAAAATAGTCCTCTTGTCCTGAGTTTGTCGTTAACACGATGGCCGCCTCTCACGACCATGCCTCCCCCCCAGGCCAAAGCTGGGTGACCGCCGAGCCCTGCAAACAATACCTCCCCTCGCGGCCTCACCTCCGGGTGTGCCCTCATCGCCATGTCTCCGCATCCAGGCACTGCCGGCATACGCCCCTCTCAAGCCATGTAGAAAGCGTTTCCTCAAGCCCCTCCTTCACGTCCCGTCCCAACCTCGTTCCCCTCCTTCACCTTCTCTCACACGCCGCAACCATTGCTTTTTGCCTTCGCACCCACGACAACCAAGGGTCACCCCTCGACGCAAAACAAAATGAGGACGCCGTCACGGTACTCGCTTCGACCTCGTGGCGAAAACATAAACTACAACGAGCGCACCCCCGCTAATAACAAGCGCAAGGCGGACGAGGTCGAGTCCGACGCCGACGAGAATTCGGAGGTCGAGGGCAAGGAGGGCAAGAAGTACCACCAAACGGTGGAATCCGAGGTCGAGGAGGTAGAGGCAGATGGTTGGGCACCTGAGACACCAACGCCTGCGCCGGTGAGTTCATCCTATTTGTTGATCGCGTTTCGATCGGTCGGTTGGCTTTTCTCCTGTTTTGTTTTGAGGTCATTGGGTGGAAGGGCAGCTTTCGGGCTGTGTCTTTTCTCTGTTAGACCTTGGTTTGGCGAGAAGGCATCTGTTGCAGTCGCTTCATTCCTGCTTCGAAGCCATGGGAGTCCCGTACAAGACGTCTATCGGTCGAGAGTTGGGTTGATCGAGAGCCCTGTCGGTCGGGCTTGTCAGTCAAGCGGTCGAAGTAATGGGTCGTAACGCTTTGTTTAACAGCGATGACTAACTTTGTTCCCCAGAGAGCCCAGACCCAACCCGGCAACCAGCAGAGCACCCAGCTGGGCAGCAGCAACAATGCCTATGGTGGTAGTCAGCTCGGCCACCTCAACGCCGCCTACACCACCATCCTCGGCGGCAACCACATGTCCGGCCTCGGCGCCTTCTCCGCCGCGCCCAAACGTATGCAGCCTCGCCAGCGCGTTGCCCGGGTGCTCGACTTTAAGAAAGCAGCAGCGACTCGGCAGGCCGCTAGAGCTCAAGTCCAGGTACCGACTGCTGCCCCGATCTTCCGCCCTCCCGTTCGCTACGACCCGAGCCTCATGCCTGAAAGCATTGCCGGCGCCTCCAGCACGTTCACAGTCGCAGTAACTACTGCTTCGGTTGGCTTAGGGATTACTTTTTCCTCGCAGCCCAACATCTTTGCCGCGCAGTCGACCAGCTTTGCGTCTGGCCCGTGGCCCAATGCCTTCCCCGCACAGCAAGCCAAACTGAACTCCTACTACCCAGACAACCCAATCAACTTCGGTCATGCTGCCGGAAGGAACCTCTGGGACCAGCCCCAAGCCACCTGGCCTTTGTACCCGGGCGGGGCAAGCTGGGGCTACGATCCGCACCCGACGAGACTGACCTCCGCTTCGTCTGACCCGCAAGTTGGGCTGACTGACCCCTCGAGCAATCTTGTGAACTTTGGCCCTCTTGATGTTGCCTGTGCGGGCATCAAACCCATCGCGCGTGGATCTGAAGCCTCAGGTTCGACCCGTATGCAGGGACAAATCCCGTATCGACCGGTCCACGCTGCTAATCCGAGCATCAACCCGTACTGTAACAACCCTTACGGTGTCAACCCTTATGCCATCAACACCGGCCAGCTCAATGGCCCGTTTATGCCAATTGGTGTTGCGCCCTGGGGTGATATTGCGCGCAGGGCTGTCAGCCTCTCAACTGGCTTCTCGTCCCAGGAATATGGCTTCACCGGCGTCGCTCCGTACACTGGCACTGTCAGCCAGAATACCGTAAGGGCTGTGTACTCGACGGGCGTGCAAGCTCGAGCTCGTCTTGCCTCTTCCAGCAGTTCTGCCTCCAACCACACCAACCAGCAGCACGCTCAGCCCGCAGCCCATCCTCGCTCTTCCGGCAATGTCGCCCCCAGCAGGACCAGCCAGCACCAAGCTGCTCTCCGCCAGCCAGATACCTCAGATGGCGAAAGTCCCTCGGACAGAACGGCGGCGGCCCCCTCCACCGAGCCTACCACTTCCTGGCCCGAGTACACCGTCTCTGATGGTCGCCTCGTCCCCGTGACCGCCATCACGGAGGTATCCCCTCTCATGGTCCCCGCGCCCTGGAACCAGCATGACCTGAAGAAGTGGAAGCCTCGCGTCCAGCCTCGAATTCAGGCACGCACTAAGAGCGGCTCAGCCACCAGTAAACCTCAAGCTGGAGCGAAGCCCGGTGATGCTGGCTCCAACAGCTTGAGCAAAGGCAAGGAACCCGCCGTCCCGACCACCGCTTCTTCAACCACCCCGAACAACCCTGCTGTATCGACCACGCCGCCCCCTTCGTGGACCGAATATGTGGTGTCGGACAGACGGCTTGTCCCGGCCACACCCATCACAGCCATTTCCCCGGCGATGGTCCGTGTCACTAAATGGAGTGTTCCTCCGTTTTCGTCGCAGACAATTTCCCCGTCTGGGTCAGCGAGGTGGGAGCCGGTCGGTGGTCGGGTGTCGCAGGATTGTTCTGCTGCCTCGACTGCCCCCACGAACCCGAGCATTCCCTCTCCTCAATCCACGACCACGGTATCCAACAACGCCCTGCCTGCCGCGAGGGCTGTTTCCTAGAATGAGACTGTCCCGCCGGCTGGAAATGATGCCAACCTGGTGTCGAATATGTATCCTGTCGGTGGTGGTCGTCTCCCGCCGATGGGAACATTTGGCAATCCGATCCCGTCGTCCGAATCCTTGACCCGCAAATCGGCGCTTGCTTTGCAGAACGAAGAGTGCTGGGACCGGTTCCTAAGGAACACGGCGAGCGACCTGAGGAAGAGACCCGCATCAAGCCCAGCACCGGGCCTCTCTCACCCGGCAACCAGACCGCGCATCGACCCGGGCCGGTTTGGGTTTGGAACCTTGGACGACGACCCGACTGCCAACTTCTCGTCCCCGACTGGCGCGTCTTCTTTCCACAAGACTGGTCGGCTGGTTGATTCTTTCGTCAGCCAGCGCAACAATAACTCTTCTCTCTTTGCGGGGCTGCAAGACGATTCTGCTGCTGTGTCGTTTGGCGAGGGCCAGTTTTCTTATTATCATCAAACCGACGTCCCTGCTTTGATGTACGCAGGCCTGGGCGTGCATTCTTCCCCCAACCAGCCAACCCAACTTGGTTCATTGTCTGGTCCTTTCGCGAGCAACCCCGCGAATTCTCTATCCCACATCGCGGACCCGACTGCCACCCCGACTTCTTTCACCACCGATCAAAACATTCTTCCCTCCAGCTCTGTCGCAAACCAATCTTCCAACATCGTGAGCCAAATCACCTCCCCCGTCCCTCTCAACCCGACCACGTCTTCAACTTCTCATCCAACCGCGCCCTTACGACCGATTGCACCTTCACAGGCTCCCTACCACCCCGGTGTTTCGTCTTCATTCACCTTCCGCACCTCGGTCGCCGGCCTCGCAGACCCATTCGTCAGCTCTGCTTTGTCGCGCAATCCATCGCATCGTGCATCGCAGCAGCAGTCGCGTGCAAGGCAGTCATCAAACAGTGCGCGACTGTGGTCCCAGCTCCCACCGCGGTCGTCTCAAGGTCTGGCGCGATTGTTATCGTCGTCGCCTGCGCAGGATTCTCACCAAGATTCGTCCCAGCTCTCGTCGCTACAGGCTGAACAGCTCTTGTCGCAGCAATCGGAACAGTGCCCGTCGCAAGTCTAGAATCCTTCCGACAATAACATGCAAGACCACTTAGATCAGACCATGGACGCCAACGTGTGGCAGAATATCCAGCCCGGTCAGAGCATGACACCCAACCAGAACATGGCTGCCAACCAGAACATGGCTGCCAACCAGAACGCCGACCCCAATATGTTCGGCAGCATCGACCCCGGCCTGCTGCGCCGGGTGCCCGGTTTGACTGGCCAGGGTCCGATTAACAATCTGCCCAACAATCCCGAGTCCATCGCGGCCCAGCTCCAGGAGATGGGGGTAAGCAACCCAACCACCAAGAACTCATCCCCGTCCCAATGCTAACCTTAAAACCAGCTCGAATACGTCAACCATTTCGCCTTCGCCCCAGGCGCCGAGGGTGCCACCATGGCCGCGGTCGACGAGCAGTCCATCAATAACTTCTTCGCCGGCATGGACGGCAATTTCGACATCTCCCCGCCCGTCAACGACATCCAACTCGCCTCAGTCTACCCTTCCCCCAACCGCGGCCCCGACTCGGAAGCTGAGACGGTGCTTGCCTCTCCAGGGCCCCTGACGGAAGCCTCCTCCAGCGACTCGGACTCGGACTCGGCCTCCTCCGACAAGGAGAACTCCCCGGCGGCAGCCAACAACAACCCCGGCCCAGCCATCCCGCACCAACCCCCTCCACACCGCCGACATGCTCAACCCGCTCATCAACCCGGTCGCCGTCTACTATCACAACCACCCCCGCTTAACCCCTTCCCGCCCTCTCTCCACGACCTTACCTGCGAGCACGACGAGGACGGCGATCCTAACTTCGCTAGCCTCAACCCCAACCCCAACAACCCCTCCAACCCCGCGACCACGAACAACGACGCCAACCCCCACCAACCCCATCAACCCTTCCAAAGTTCCCCGTTTCCCTATTCTACACAGACCCTCCCTCCCTTCTCCCCCCTCCGACCTACCTCCTGCCCCCTTTCTCCCAGAACGTGTGGACCGTGTACTAAAGGGTGTCACACCCTCTTTTCTCGCAGCCATTGGGCTGCTGTATCCTGGGGCAGAATTCAGTGTGGCGAGGGAGCCGGGCAGTGGGGGGTTGCTGTGAGGATGAGGGGCAGGAGTTGGGGAGGGCGGTATTGTTGTTTGGGGGTGGGGTGGGGATGTTCATGGGGAGGAGAATGGAGGGAAGAAAGGGAAGGGTAAGAAGAATGGTGGTGGTGGTGGGAAGACTGGGAAGAATGCTGGGAAGAAGGGGGAGAAGAGTGGTGGGAAGAACGGTGAGAAGAAAAATGGGAACAGTGGTGAGAAGAACGGAACTGGCGGTGATGGGGTGAAGTTCATCGTCAGCCTGCGGCAGCGCGACTGGCCGATCGGCGGAGTGGCGTGGTTCCCTGACACGGCCGAGGCGCGTGAGTTTGTGGAAGAGATGAAGGGCACGTGGGATGTGTTGCCTGGTGGCGGGGAGGTGTTTTACTATATACCGCACAATGTGCAGCTCAGGGGCGGGGGGTTCAAGAAGGGGATATGGGTGTGCCGCGCGTATGAGGGCGTGCAGGGCCCGCAGGACGAGAGGATTCTGGTGGATTGGGTGCAGGAAAATGGCGGGTTGGTGGAGCAGGATGTGGAGGGGAAGGAGGTGCTGGTGAGAATGGGGGAGGCGTATATTGAGCCGGAGAAGTGGCCTAAGAAAGAGAAGAAGGGTCGGAAGCGCAGGGGAAGGGATATGGAGGATGATGACGACGAGTAAGGAGACGGACGTGCTGGGGCTCTGGATTCAGTCTGGGGGTTGGTGATACCCGGCGCTTTAGTCTGCCTCGGTGTTCCTCGGTATTGATTTTTCCCTGCTTCCCTTTCCTCGTTGCTGCACTTATCCCTATTGTCAGATGTATGTAGAGGGCTCACCCTGGGATACTATCCCACCAGGCCGCTGAGGCAGCCTGGACAATATGGGAATTGAGCCCTATCATTGCGTTCCGTTTGCTTGCTTGTGACTATGTGGCCGCGTTAGTAAGATTGACTTCCAATACCCAACCCAAGACAGGAGCTGGAGGGAAACGAACAGCATCAATGGCTTTGATCGAGCCAGACCTGGCACACGAAGGGGCTGATGGGAGGACCGTCACCAGCAGTGGCATTACTGATCCCTGGCCAGTTCAAAACTTCGATAAATCTACACCCCTCGATTGAGGGTCATCGCTGCAGATATAAACTTGTTTGGAGACACACGACGCCCAAAAGACGAAATATCAGAAGTCATGAAAGACAACGTGAGGTTGAAGATCTGGGGAATTGTGGGGCCCCAGATTGCATCATTGACGGTTGGGCAAGGCCCCGCAATCGGCAGCAGTTCTTGGCATGCCGTGACTCGGCCCAAGGCTTCAAACAGGACCCTGGCCCTTTCCTCCGACAACCGCAGCCTTGCATCTTGCATACAAGTACACACACATCCTCCAACATGTCGTCCGCCACGACCAGGGACGACGCCCCCGCGGCCGTCAGGTCCCCGCCCAGTGCCCTGCGATCCATCCTCGCTGGCTCAACAGCTGGCGCTGTGGAAATTGGTACGAGAGTCCCCTTTTCAGACTTTGTTGGAGTCATCACATGGCAGACAGCTAACACAGCCACAAACAGCCATCACATATCCAGCCGAATGTATGCCTCTCCAACGAACCCAGTTAAACCCCGACCACCACTCTAACACCACACAGTTGCCAAGACGCGCACACAGCTCAACCGCAGGCTAGCCGCGGGCGAGAAGCTGCCATGGCCACCATTCGGCAAGCAGTGGTACGCCGGGTGCACGACGCTGATCATTGGCAACTCAGCCAAGGCGGGCATCCGTAGGGCTTTCTGGGGAACAACGGGTTTATGAACCACGGCTGACACCCCCAGGATTCGTCGCCTTCGACCAGTACAAGCGCATGCTGGCCGACGCCGACGGCAAGATGACGGGCCCGCGGACAGTGCTTGCGGGCTTCGGCGCGGGTGTGACCGAGTCGCTGCTGGCCGTCACCCCGACTGAGAGCATCAAGACGACTCTGTACAGCCCCTCTCCGACCCCTAATTTGGAAACAATTTCTCTAACCACCACCCCCCAGCATCGACGACCGCAAATCCGCCAAGCCCCGCCTCCGCGGCTTCCTCCACGCAGTCCCCATCATCGCGCGCGAGCGCGGCATCCGCGGCTTTTTCCAAGGCTTCGTGCCCACCACCGCGCGCCAAGCCGCCAACAGCGCGACCCGCTTTGGCTCCTACACGGCGCTCAAGCAGCTCGCCGAGGGGTACACGGCACCCGGCGAAAAGCTCGGCGCGGTTGGCACCTTCGCGATGGGCGGCCTCGCGGGCCTCATCACCGTGTACGTCACGCAGCCGCTGGACACGATCAAGACGCGCATGCAAAGCATCGAGGCGCGCTCGCTGTATGGGAATTCGGCGCGGTGCGCGGCGATTATTTTTAAGCAGGAGGGGGTGTTGACGTTTTGGAGTGGGGCGTTGCCGAGGCTGGCGAGGTTGATTCTGAGTGGGGGGATTGTGTTTACGATGTATGAGAAGAGTATGGAGTTGATGGATCGGTTGGATCCGGAGAGGAGGTTCTAAGGGGTGGTGTGTGGCGTTTTGGGTTTCTTTGGAGCGGGCGAGTTGTGAATACCCCCGGTTTTTGCATGGTAAAAAAAGAGATGTGGTGTGCATATCCAGCTGTGTGATATATAGAGAGAGAAATTTTGTCTGCCGCGGAAGCGGTTCCAAACGCCAAACGCCGTGTCCATGCTATGTTGTGTTGTGTTGTACAATCAGGCCCACGCCTCACTCCGAGAAGCGGATAATCCCGCCCAGCCGCTTCTTCAACCTCTGCAGCCACGTCCTGTTTGGCACCTCCTCGAGCTCCTTGATCAGGTCCTTGTAGTATGTCGGGTTGCTCTTGGGCTCGAAGATGGAGTCGCCGGCGCGGTGCTATCGGGAAAGTCAGTGGCGTTCTGGTCGGCTGATGGCTCGGGGGGTTGGTGTGCGCTCACCTTGTTCTTATACCGATCCTCTAGCAGCGAGTATAGCGCGTTGACCTGCCTCAGGTCGGCCAGCTCCTGGGAGACTCCAGCTGTCTTCGGCGCCAGCACGCCTGACTGGAGGCGCTTGGCTAGGACATTCTGCAGCTGGCAGTCGGGACGGAGGACATCCTTCGGCCAGCGGTTGAGAATGCCGCGGAGGTGGGTTGCTGCGACCTGTTGAGGTGTTAGTGGTGAGGGGCGGATCTCAGTGTGGGAGAGGGGAAGACGTACACTTCTTGCTGTCATTGTATCGATGTCTGGCCTTTGAGGTCGAGCTTGTGTCGCGAATTGAATTTCCGATGCGCCGAGCTTCAACATTAAAGTGGGCCCTTTGATCCTCCAGATACCCGCCCATGTCGAATGCGGCACAGAGTGGGTCTCATCATTGAGGCAGCCACTGGCTTGGCGCAAGGCAATCTTGGTCAGCCGCCACCGACCGCCCAAAGCCAGCGCCAGTGCGCTGCGCTCATCACCTGTTCACCCCGTGAATGGTGACGAACCCTGCTGGATGCTTCATCATCGTCCAGGTCGACCCCTATCGAATCCTACAGACCACGCGCTCTTTTCCCTTGCTGGTCTCCAGCTTTCTCGCCGACACCGTTCCCGATTCGTCCCCTCGTTTCCCTGCATTTTTCTTTTCTTCCTCGATCAACACCGGTCTTCGATCTCCTTGACCTTCAACGCAGACCTGGAGCCTTACTCCACCGAAGTGCCCATCCTGAGGGGCGAGTAAGCCAGCGCCAGCATCGCGACCAGCTCCATCATGGCTGGCCGGTACGAAAGGGTACGCCTCCGTCGCCTGGGACACACCCGCGATACATTTTCCAAATTTACTAACAACATCAGGTCAACGCCCACGACGTGGACGACCCCGAAACACCTACCGCGCCCCTGCCAAGACCGACGTATCCGACCCCCAACTCCCCTCCGCCATCCTTCCGCTCGCGCGCCTCGTCGCGGGGAGCGCGCGAACGCCGTCAACCCCGACCTCGCCGATGCCTTCGATGCCGACGCCGACGACAGCGACGATGACGCCGACGACAGGCAGCGGCTGGTGCGCGGGAACTCGACGCCATCGTTTGCCGAGGGCGGACACTTGGGTGCCGCGACACAACCGGCAGCGTCGGCTGCGCAGCCGCAGAGGCCGGTAGGAGGCACCCCGACAACGTCGAGGGTTTATGGCAGTGGGATTCAATCAGATGGTGTTTTCTCGAATTTGTCCGCAAAGCCTGAGCAGGGCGGGGAGCAGAAGGAGGAGTTACCTCCAGTACGTCTCAACCTCCCATTCCCCTTTTCCCTCAAGTCACAACTAACTTCCCTCACAGTCCTACGAACAAGCCGCAGCCGACCAAGCCCCCCCTTACTGGGAAACGACCATCCTCGCCCCCGGCCTCGGCGGCCCGGACGACGTGTACATTGATGGGCTGCCCGTCGGCTCCTTCTTCTCCTTTATCTGGAACGGCATGATCTCCATGGCCTTCCAATTCGTCGGCTTCCTCCTCACCTACGTTCTTCACTCCACCCACGCCGCCAAGAACGGCTCGCGCGCGGGGCTCGGCATCACCCTGATCCAGTACGGCTTCTACATGAAGGCGCCGCCGCCGGGTGCGTCCGGGGGTGGGATGCACGCAGGTGGTGTGGAGGGTGAGGGGTATGTGCACCCGCCAGATCCGAATTCGCATAACTTCAATCAGGACGAGGTTAATCGGGGCGAGGATGGGGGGAGTGACATTAGTGGAAATGATTGGGCCGCATATGTGTTAATGATTGTGGGGTGGTTTATTTTGATTAGGGCGGTGAGTGATTACCTGAAGGTGAGGAGGCATGAGCAGCTGGTGCTGCAGAGCCCAGATCGCGGGTTGGGGATTCCGATTATAGCGACGGGGGAGAATCCTGAGAGGGTGGTATAAGGGTGTTGGATTAGGATGGGACAAGCACGAGGTACAAAGGCAGGGCGTTTTTGATATATCACGGCGGATTGGGCTACTATGGCAGTTTTCCTAGGTCTTTGCACACACACACCGCAACACACAGCAGGTATATTCCCCAGGACTCAGGTTCGAATCAATATTCAGCGTTTGTCAACGGCGTTCTTTGAACCCATTGTGAATGCTTCCGGAGCCGCCTCTCGGCGCCATCATTATCTGTCCTATCTTTCAAAGAGGTGCAATTGGAGGAAGCGAGGCCATAACAGCAACACATGAGGGGCAGTGCGGGGAACTCCCAGGTATTGCTCCTCATCTGTCATCCCATCAGCCTCGGACATCAACCATTACATCACACTCAACGTCAACCCACCATCACCGTGTTTTTGTGTTGGCAACGCAGCTCACGTGGAAGACACCTTGTTATTGCTCCCCAACAAACCCCAACTCACCTTTCCCCTCCTTTATCAGCCTCACTGTCCCTGACAGCTCTCTGCCCTCCCATTACCGCACCCATCACCAGCATCAACGTGGCTCATCAGAAACTCCTGATCCCGCTCATCCTGGGAACATCGCTCCCACCTACCCGCCTCTGTAGCATCCCGGCCGCCGCCGTCTTTCCCGCGCCTACCGCCTTCCACACTTCAACCCCACAGCAGTTTTGCGTACCCAGCATCGAAATGGCCTGGCGCTGCTCCGGCGGTTCTAACCGCGATCTCATTGAGAACTTGTGGCGGAACAGTTTGATCACGCATCCGCAGGTGAAAGAGGCTTTTTTGAAGGTATGCCCACCCACCCATCAACCACATAACCTACCCCCACGCCCACCTCTCCCACTCCCCCAGTCCGCCTCAAATCCCCCAAACCTCCGGTCATCTCACTCCCCCATCCCGACATCATCCTAACCTCACCCCAGGTCGACCGCGCGCACTACGCCCCTCCTACCCCTACGACGACTCCCCCAACCAATCGGCCACAGCGCCACCATCTCGGCGCCCCACATGCACGCCTCAGCCGTCGAGCACCTCCTCCCCTTCCTCACGCCCTCCTCCCATCCCGTCCGCCGCATCCTGGACATCGGCTCTGGCTCCGGCTACCTTACCCATGTCATGGCTGAGCTAGCCGGCCCCGAAGGGGAGGTCGTGGGCGTGGAGCATATCAGAGGGTTGAAGGAATTAGGGAGAGGAATCTGGGGAAGAGTGATAGTGGGAGGGGATGTTGGACGAGGGGAGGGTTAGGTTTGTGGTGGGGATGGGAGAAAGGGGTGGAAGGAGGGGACGGAGGGCGATGAAGGGGTGGAGGGGTTGGAGGAGGAGAAGAAATGGGATGCGATTCATGTCGGGGCGGCGGCGGTCAAGATGCATGAGGAGTTGTTGGAGCAGTTGAAAGCGCCTGGGAGGATGTTTATACCGGTTGATGATGATGGGGAGGGGTGGAGTCAGCATATTTGGTGTGTGGATAAGGATGGCGAGGGGAAGGTTAGTAGGAGAAAGTTGTTTGGGGTTAGGTATGTGCCGTTGACGGACGCTCCGCGGAAGTGAGGCCCGGGATAGGGTTGGGGGTTGCGTGGGGATAAGGTAGTTGATGGGAAGAGTGAGTTATAATTGAGGTGGGGCTTGCTGGACGTTTGGGATTGGACTCTTTCAGGACCCAGAGGAGTGTGGATAGGATCGGGTTTTTGAGGATAGTTTGACGAACTCTCTGCTGCATGAGGGCCGACTGGGTGTCTTGCAAACAGATTTTCAAGTTTGGAGAGAGACCGCGAGCATGTCAAGAACGAGACCGAGAAGACAAGCTAAAGAAGAAAACAAGAATAAAAGAGCAATGAGAGGTGCTCTATGGAAACACTCGGCGGTTTACGTTAGACTCACATGCCGAGATACTGTGAAACTTGTGATCATGAGAGGAGGAAACTTCGGCTGGTCTGGATTCTTCACCAGCGCGCCCCCACAAGAAATATATTATTCCAATATCCCAGCCGTTTGCCGGGCTCGTGACCCGTCGGCCATTGAGGTCACGGGAACTGTGGCATGCTCTATTTCCCTCTTCTGGCAGGTCTCGTGTGCTTTGATTTTGCCTGCCTTAAGTCTTCTTGCCTAGAAACCTAGTGTTTTCCTCGGCGCCAAAAAATCTCGCCGTGGCACTTCATCGGCCTTCACTTTGCACTACTGACGTCCTCAAAAGTACTGACGATACAGACGATAGTTCATCGATGACGAGATGGCGTCGTTGCTGAGCTGACTGCCGATTGTCGACAACCTGATGATCCGATCCCGAAACTCATGCCCTGGCCTTATCCTCCCATGGGTCTCCTCGCGTGGCTTTTTACCGTGCCTTGCCGTTGAGGGCTCCGATCGTCATGGGAGTTGCGCTTTGATGTTGGGCGTTCGCTTCTGATTGGGGTTGCACTTCTGCACCCCGCAACGTCTGCCCCTCCCCCTGAAAGTCAAACGGCAGAGCGCTGCACCAAGGAACTGACCAATCTCACGAACCTTCATGCCAGTTTCGGGCCGAGCGTCAAGAAGACGGTGGTGTGCACGGGCTGCTTAAAACCCCCTCACAAAACTCAAGTCCAAGTCCCACCTTCATCGAACTCGCCCTACTTTAAACCCCAGGTCAGTGTAGTTCTTGTTTACTCGCGAGAGCAGTGGCCCGATCTGAGTCGTCCTGGCGAGACAACACAGCACCCAACGGTTTCATGGTTTCACACAGAACGGAAATCTCCAGATCGGCAGATGCCAGGGGTAGACATGGGGTCCCAGATCCGTGCCTCTTCTCAGTTTAGCCCCATCTTCGCAGCAGTCCGTGATGCTTGTCTTCCTGCAAGCGAGGACTTGGCAGTCTCAAGGGCCGAAGTCAAAGCTCCGACGAAACACCGCGCTAGCCACCTCGGCACTGTACCAAAGCATGGCATTGCTGCGCGCTCAGGGCAGAGAATCGCCGAAGGGGGCCAGCCTCAACTCGACATCGGCCCTTTCCCCGCATAAACGCCATCGTCACCTCTCTCAAGCCCTGTCTAGCCTTGACGCCGTCGGTGACTGGCTCTTCGCCGCATGCGGCGTCGACCCTCTTTCCAGTAGTCCGATGGCACCGTTCCCTGGTGTGGTCTGTTGACCTGGCTAGTCTGGACCGTGGAGAGCCGAGGCCTTGATATCGTAAAATTGAGCGTGGGTGGTGGGAGCTTTTGACTCTTGAGGCCAAAGTATAAGTCCAGCGTGGGACCAGGGAGTCCTGCACTCCTTGTTTCGGATTCTCCAAGCACTTCGCGCTCGGCCTCGTCTATCCACAATGCCTGGCCTCACAACACTAATCCTCCTCGGCACCTGTGCCGTACAGGCGGCCTTCGGCCTTCCTGAGCCTGCCGCCTCCCGTGCCCGGCGAGATGAGCAGATCGTCAAACGGGACACCGCCTCCTGGATCAACACCGAAACGCCGATCGCCTGGAAGAACCTTCTCTGCAACATTGGGCCCAGCGGCTGCAGGGCCAGCGGAGCCGGCCTCGGCGTGGTCATTGCCAGCCCTTCCAAATCTAATCCTGACTGTAAGTAATCGTAACTCTCAAACACATTTGTGTTGCAGTCACGGCAGGCTAAGACATTCTCTCAACAGACTGGTACACGTGGACCCGCGATGCATCCCTGGTGTTTACGGGTATTGTGGACTCGTTCGCCCACAACTACTCGGCGGAGCTGCAGACGACCATGCAGAACTTCATCATCGGCCAGGCCAGGCTCCAGGGCGTCAGCAACCCCTCGGGCGGCTTCTCCAACGGAGCCGGGCTCGGCGAGCCGAAGTTCATGGTCGATCTGAGGCAGTTCACCGGCGAGTGGGGTCGTCCTCAACGTGACGGGCCGCCTCTGCGGGCTATTGCTCTTATTCGCTATGCTAAGTGGTTGGTCAAGAACAACTACAAGACCACTGCGTTGGATGTGGTTTGGCCGGTGATTAAGAACGATCTTGCGTATACTACCCAGTACTGGTATGTGTTGTTGCCCCTGCAGTCTTTATTTAACACGCCAACTAACACCTGCCCAGGGCTCAGACTGGTTTTGATCTTTGGGAAGAGGTCCAGGGTCGTTCGTTCTTTACCATTGCTAGCTCTCATCGTGGTATGTCTCCTTACCGTTGCTTTATAGAGCATGGTTTTCTGACTTGCCATAGCTCTGGTTGAGGGAGCTCAGCTTGCTGCTCTTCTGGGCGTTGAGTGCAGTTCGTGCCTCACTGTCGCCCCGAATATTCTCTGCTTCCAGCAATCTTTCTGGAACGGGGGTGGCTACATCAACTCCAACAGTAGGTCCTCCTTTTTGCTTGGCATTTCAGGCCATCCCCTCTGACAACACATCAGTCGATCACAGCCACCAGCGCAGTGGAAAGGACTCCAACTCCGTCCTTACTTCCATGCACAACTTCGATCCCGCCGCCGGCTGCGATCCCAATACCTTCCAACCTTGCAGCGATCGCGCTCTTCGCAACCACAAGTCCTACGTCGACGGCTTCCGCAGCGCGTATAGCCTCAACCGAGGTATCGCCCAGAACAAGGGCGTTGCTGTCGGTCGTTATACCGAAGATGTCTACTACGGTGGCAACCCGTGGTACCTGTCGACCTTTGCCGCTGCTGAGCAGCTCTACGATGCCATTTACGTGTGGAAGAAGGAGGGCTCCATCACCATCACCGCCCTCTCTCTCCCTTTCTTCAAGGACCTGCTGCCGTCCATTGCCGCTGGAACCTACAAGTCTGATTCGGCCAACTTCAAGTCCATTATCGACGCCGTCTTCGCCTACGCCGACAGTTTCATGGACGTGGCCGCCAAGTACACTCCCTCGGACGGCTCCTTGACCGAGCAATTCGACCGCAACAGCGGCAACGCCATCGGCGCCACCCACCTCACCTGGTCCTACGCCGCCTTCATCACCGCGGCCGAGCGCCGCGCGGGCATCGTCCCCGACGGCTGGGGCGCCGAGACCGCAAAGACCATTCCGGGCTCCTGCAACCGCAACCAGGTCGCCGGGTCCTACACGTCCGCTACCAAGACTTCCTTCCCCGCCAACCAAACCCCGCAGGGCACCACCCCCACCACCAGCCCAACCGCCACTACCTCCCCAGGCACTATAATCACCTCCGAGTGCTCCGACACCATCGTCCCCACGCCCACCACCGACTGCCCGGACACCGCCATCCCCACCACCACCAACACCCCAGCTGCACACCCACCTACGTCTGCCCGACCCCGACACCGTCCAAGTCACCTTCAACCACAAGGTCGTCACCCGGTGGGGCCAGACGGTCAAGATCGTGGGGTCCATTCCCGAGCTGGGCAACTGGAACACGAACAACGCGGTCGAGTTGTCGGCGATTTACTACACATCGGGCAACCCGCTGTGGTTTGTGAACGTCGAGCTGCCGGCTGAGGCCGTGTTTGAGTACAAGTTTATTAACGTCGAGCCGAATGGGGCCGTGAAGTGGGAGTCAAATCCGAATAGGCGGTATACCGTGCCGAAGGGGGCGAAGGAGGTGTCAAGTTGTGATGGGCAGGGGAGTGGGGGAGTGTGTGAAGGCGACAGTGGAGGGAGTTGGCGGTAAACGGTGGGAGGGGTAGAGGTTGAAATATGATGGCTTGGAGTGTGGGGATGGGGAGGGGTGGGGGTGTTGGATGATTATTATGAAAAGATTTCAAGGGAAGAGTGTCTGTTGTCTGTTATGAACTTATGTTTAGCGCGCATGTTACCCTTCTGCTGTATATATTCTATAACATTACCCTATTATTTCTGATAACCAACTCACAGTCGAGAAATTCCCTCCTGTCCTCACAACCTCGGTGTACATGACAGAAACTCCGGCACATCGTCAGAAGTTTGTCATTAGTTGAAGCTGCTTCGAACAGACCAAGTTTGTCCTTCAGTTGTCTATATTATCCAGGCTTACTAGCTTACAGGTGTGTAACACCCGTCTTTTCTGCGTTGATGATTCATACCCTGCCATCCTAGCAACCAGTAGCCAGCCTTTCACCGTCATGTGAAAAATATATAAACAAATAACAACTCCTGGATTGCGGCCGTCCACTTCGCGTATGACTCTTCATCGCTTAGACTCCTCAAGCCCTTTAGTGCGACTCTTGTGTTTGCGTCACTCCCCGTTAACACTCCCTCTCGCACTGCGTGGCATGGTCCTTTTGGTTGTCACCTCAACAATGGCCGCGGCGGCATCAGTTGTCTTGGCCTTCTTTGCAGGACAAGATGATGCTGACGGGGAGGGTGCACAAGCGGGAACCCTAAAGCGCTTTGGGAGGCCGTGTCTCCTTTGCCGTTGATGGGCAATATCCTTTCCTGGGGAGGGTCTTCTTGTTCTGCCGCATATTGTTCCGTGGCGAGCAGCAGGCGCGGGCGGTCGAGCAACGCCATGCGTGGGAGCACACCATGCGTGGGCGCACACTCAATTAATGGCAGGTTGTGCTTGTCGGCAAACCCCCGGTTGTACGACTGGAGGTGCTCCGGCGCGTCGCCCAGGCAAACCGGCCACGCGATGTGCTGCGACATCTCGGTGTAGCTCTCGATGGGCTGCGCCACACGAGCGCGCACCCACCACATCACCTCGTTATAGTAGTCGGCAGCATCCAAGCCCGGGTCCAGCTTGACGTCTGGGTGCTTAACCCACTTCTCCGGCCCCGTCAGAAGCTCCGTCTCATCGAGCTCATGGAGTCTGCTCCCGAGTGAGCACCACGCCCTTGACGTCGTTTCGTAAGCCTTCCTTCTACTCTTGCGTCATCTCGCGGTAATGGCCGAGCTTGATCTTCCCACCCGTGGCCGCAATGTCGAAGTCAAAAAGCACGAGGTTGTCGGGGGCGGGGTCGATGAGGAGGTTGCGTGATGCAACATCTTGTTGGCCGATACCGAACTTGTAGTCAAGTCATCGACGGCCTGCATCAGCTGCTTGAGATACTTGAGTTTGAATGGCCTGTTCGGATTGGTGTCCAGGTCGCCGCCGGAAACGGCCTTTTCCACCCTGGGGTATGACACCGCGTCAACATGAGCTGAGAGACGGTTGAGCTCTGTTATCTCAAAACGGAAGACGGTCGTGACCGCACCCTCTGAAACTGGAAGTCAGAAAGTGGGGGGGTAATATGTTGTGTAGCTTAGAAACCGCTCTTGGGTATGGGCAAATGTCAAATCTCCAGACTCGTCGACATGGATGGCCACAGCATCATCTCCCACTTAATCAATGTTTTCCTCGCAAACGTCTATCGCTTTAGGCCCCAGCGCCTTCTAGGTATCATCAAACTCGTCGGAGGTGCGGTCCCATCTCCGGATTCGCCGAAAATCTGACGGTGAGCCAGCGCCTCGAATCAAGGTCGTAGACCCAAAGGTCCCACAGAGACGTAGCGCGGCATCCCCACGATAAAGAAATCGCGGGTGTTACATTTTGTCCGAAAACTTGGGTAATGTTAAGGTTTCGTGTCTTTGTGAAGCGGGAAGGGTTTTAGAGCAGCAAGACATAGATTAAAAAGAAAAGAAGAAGGTTTGAAAAATGAGGGGTGTTGAGGGGGTTGAGTGCGAGGCAGAGACGCGTCGATGCATACATGTCCCCTGAAAACTGGGCCAGGGCAGTTCCCAAGGCAGGCAGTGCAGAGTGTCCTTAATCCCATGCTGGAGATGTTAGTCCATCTCTTTGTTCTTGTGCAGGTTCTGTTTCCTTTTTCTCCATTTCTTTGACCACCAGTCAGGCTCACTTGTAATGTAATGTACTGGTAGGTTCACAAAACGCGACATGTTTGGGATTCTCAAAACAGAGGTCTTGCTTTGGTTCTTTGTTTAACGGTGCGTCTCATCACCTCTGCTGCCAGCAAGCATTCCAAGCAACATTTCTTTGTTCAAAAACATAGAAATTCAATGATATCTAGCTCACGTAACTACTGGCAATATTGATCTTAGTAATGTCAACATAGTCAGGCTTAAGGAATTGGACGTTTCTAAGCTGTTTGCGGAGCCCTGCGCGCTAGGCGGCCGTAAGCTCCTTAGGTCGCTTTGCAGCCCGCCTCTCCTCTCGTTATGTGAAGCGGCGGATGAAATCTGCATTATAACGCTGGTCTTTCGCAATGGGCTATAGTAGGCGACGCGGTGCTACAGCGATAGCGCTGATTGTCGAGCGTAGGCCGCTGACTAACGACAATAAATTGTCGACGAGCCGGGGACGACGGAAAATGCGAGGGCCGTCATTTTTTTTAGGACTTGCTACGCCGGGCGTCGAAAATGGATGCAGGTTCAAGAAAACGGATTCCTGGACTCCTGGGCAGATTGCTCTGCTGAAACCAACCGACCAGGGGTCCGCGGTGGAGAAACGGAAGGGTGGCTTTGCAACCCTACGGCAGGCGTTGAGTAGAGGAGGACAGGATTGGCGGGGTATAGGGGCTTGGCGTCTGTGTGAGGTACCGAGTATTACCTGGCAGCAACGGAGCGCCCCGTACTATCGAGACACCCGAAAATGGCGGCCCTGCCTTGCCAAATTCGGCGGCCAGAACAGCAAGTTCTCGACTTAATGTGTATGAGCTTCCTCGAATTGGGTACAGTGTCGCGTCATATAGGCCGGCTAGCGCGCCGGTCATGGATGGTTGCTTGGGGGATATGATAGAGCTTGGCTACAGCTCTGAGATTCATCCGCCCGAGCTCCTCTACCGCAGCCTCACTTGTCTTATTCGTCAAGAAATCAGACGGAAGCCTACGCTTCTGCGTCGACTACCGGGCCCTGAACAATATCTCAGTCAAAGACGGCTACTCGCTACCCCTGACAAAAGAGTCCCTGAATAACCTAAAGGGGATGAAGTACTTCACCAAGATCGATATCATCTCTGCATTTAACAATATCCGGATCAAGGAGGGCCAAGATTACCTCATCGCATTTCGAACGAGGTTTGGCCTCTACAGATTGTTGGTCATGCCATTTGGGATGACCGGAGCCCCAGCGACGTTCCAACGGTTCATCAACGACACTCTGCGAGAACACCTGGACGTTTTCTGTACTGCATACCTGGATAATATCCTGATCTACAGCCGTACTAGCGAAGAACAGCTGAACCATGCTCGTAAGGTTTTGACAGCTCTGAGGAGAGCTGGCCTATTCGCAAAGATCCAAAAGTGTGATTCTTTAAGGAGGAAACAACGTTCCTCGGGGTTATTGTTGGCCGCCACGGCATCAGGATGGACCCCAAGAAAGTACAGACAATTAGAGACTGGAAAACCCCGACCTGCCTGACCGACGTTCAAGGATTTATTGGGTTTGGAAACTTCTATCGGCGTTTCGTACGCGACTTCTCTAAGATCATCGCGCCGATGGTTAACCTGACCCGGAAGGATGTGGAGTTCCTTTGGGACTCACGCTGCGAAGAGTCCTTCAACCGCCTAAAGGAGGCCTTCACCTCTGCACCTGTCCTGGCCCCGTTCGACTAGGAAAAGAAGATTATCCTGGAAACTGACGCCTCCGATTATGTCTCCGCTGGCGTACTGTCGCAATATGGAGACGATGGAATCCTGAGACCTGTTGCGTTCTTCTCCAAGAAGCACTCCACGACGGAGCGTAACTACGAGATCTACGACAAAGAACTGCTGGCAATCATTCGTTGCTTCGAGGAGTGGAGGCCCGAACTCGAAGGTACAAGCTCCCCAATCAGAGTTATCACCGATCACCGTAACCTGGAGTACTTCACTACGACCAAGCTCCTGAACCGCCGCCAGGCCCGATGGTCTGAGTTCCTGTCCCGGTTTAATTTCACGATCACCTACCGACCCGGGAAGCAAGGTGCAAAGCCAGATGCCCTCGGACAAGCAAAAGAAACAGTGGACCACTTCCTTTTCTGATGCAAAAAATGGACAACATACCGAACAGAGATGCTCGAATGCACAGGTACCCACAGGAGCAATATCTCCTTCTACCTAGGAGGGAAGTCGACATCGGACAATAAAGACTGGACTCCCAATATGGTGGCCGTTCGGGCAACCATACGGTTTGCGATGGCCACGGGTCGGCTTGACACCCATTGACTGCAGGCCGACGAAGACACCTAACCACCACACCCAACCGAACTCACAACCCTCACCTTGTGCCTTGGGATAGCAGGCACCGCTTCAGCCGCCGAACATAGGACGTTGAAAACTTGGAGAATCGCCTTCAAGCCAGCCTACCAACAATCCCACTAACCCACGAGAATCCGAAGAGAAATGGAACAAGGGACTGCATGTACTAGAATGAACTTTGTATGGGCTTGGACAAAATCACGTCATATCTTGAGAAATGTATAGTCAGATTGTAATAGTTGCCCTTTCGGCTTAGCCGCCGGGCGTTAATAAATTGTATTGTATTGTATTTATTGTATATAGCTCCTTGAGCTATGTCTTGACTATCAAGCCTGCCCGTACCGACGGAATAGAGCCCGAGACTGTAGCTTAGCCTGAATATACTGTCATTGAACTATCTGCATGCTTCACCCGTGACACGCAATATATTATTATTCCTACGCCGCTGTGCCCTGCGGGCATGTCGGACCCTCAGCTATTTACTGTACAGGAAAACCGCGCCCTTGCGGGTCGGGTGAAAAACCTGTACCGACGATTAAGGTAAGAAATCAGTGAATGAGCCTGCGAAATACAAAAAGAGAAGGCCTCTTGGCCTTCGACGGGTCAGAGTCAGATTGCCTACTCCAGCTCGAGCTTCCTAGCCAAGCTGTACATCGGCAGTCTTCCTGAATCCATCAGCCAGCCCAGTATCCTTCTCGTCAGCCGAGCAGTCGAAGGACTGGCACCCTGTAGAACAGAGTAAAAGTCCCGTCGCGTCCTGACTTCTGCTCTCTCCCACGTCCGAGTCAACGGCGGGGCCAAACACCACATCACCAGGTGTTCGACAGTCTCCCGCCCTTCCCCGCACTCGCAGCAGGGCGTCAGCACACTCGGGACTCCCCGTTTGAACAAGAAGTCCCGGAGGCCTATGTCCCCAGTTCGGATCTGGACCAACAACGAGCTCTTCGCTTTGCTCAGTCCCTCGTGCTTCTTAAGAGTCTTGTCCTTGAATAGAGTCTCCCGTTGGTGGTCGAGGTCATCCGCTGGTCTCGTCGTCGCCCGACTGTCTCGTCCCTTTAGCCATCTCTCTCTCCAAGCCTCTTCAACTACCCTGTCCGTGTCGGTGGTTCCCCCGGCCCAACGCGCTATTACTCCTGCGGCCTCTTCTACCGCTGTCGGCCTCTGTGGCCTTAAGGCCCGTGGTCGGCCCCTGTTGCTCGGCCTTAAGGAAAACCTCCGGCGTATCTTGCTGCAAGCTGCATGGACAATGGTCCCTGGGGCCTTTTTTATCTCCTTGGCCGTCGTCGAGAGCGGGTTGTTGAAGCCTGGTTTCGAAGTCGGCAAGTCGTTTGTTGAGGTATAGGTCCAATGGCGGCACCCATGTTTCTGTCTCAAGATTGCGGATTGGAGTGGACTTGAAAGCTCCTGCCACGATCCGCAAGCAGGAGTTTTGAGCCTTCCCAAGATCCTTAGTGATTCCCTTCGTTGCTGGCTTGCCTCCTTTTTCTGTGGGGATGTGGAAAGATGAGGCCCCATAAGCTAGCGCCGACCGGATGCATTTTGAGTACACCTCCCGTGCCTTAGCCAGACCCAGTCCCCACGTCTTGGCTGCGATTCTTGACAGAGCATAGCTTTGGGTCACCAGTTTCCGTTCTACTGCCCTCAGGTGAGCTTTCCAGTTGAGCCTCCAATCCAGCCAGACACCTAGGAACCTAGCTGATTCTGTCGGCTTCACTGGACTGGTGCCTCTCCCCGGCTGGGAGAGGTCGAGCTGGTTGGTCCACTGCCGTCGTCCCTTGTTGAAGTGAATCAGTTCGCTCTTCTCGGGAGCGAATGCCATCCCTCGGGTGTCCGCCCACCGCAGACATGTCTCCCAGGCCGCCTCCAGCTGTCGGACGTTGGTCTCCGGGTTTCGGCCAAAGACTAAGAGATTGGTGTCATCTGCAAAGCCTGCTATCGCTAGATGGGGGTGCTGTTCTTTCAGCTGCTTGTATAGAGAGGCGATATAGAGAATGAAAAGAGCCGGAGAAAGGGAGAGACCCTGAGGCACTCCAGCCCGTATGGCTGTCGGGGAGGCTGCCTGGCCGTCAAAGTGAAGGGTTGCCTCCCGTCCGGTTAGCCAGTCTTGTATCCATAGGACCAACCATTTTGGAAAGCCCAACTCTCGAAGAGTGGCAAGTAGTCGGGGATGGTTAACCGTGTCGAAGGCTCCTGAGATGTCCAGCTGGAGTAGCGATGCTGTTGCTTTCTGCCTCCACGCTTCTTGGACCTGAGCTACTACTAGTCGGACCGCGAGCTCTGTTGACCGGTGTGCTCTGTTGCCCATCTGTTCGTCTGGAAGTAGGCCGTTGGTCTCTGCGGCTTGGGTAACCTTCTCAGCCACCACCGACTCTATTATTTTCCCGAGGGTTGGTAGTAAAGCGATCGGCCTATAACCTCCTGGTGTCTGATAAGCTAGCGGAGTTTTGCCCGGCTTTGGCAGAACCACGGTCTTTGCTCTCTTGAACCGGCTCGGAAACCATCCCAACTGCAGACACCTTGTAGCTAGTATAGCCAGTACGTTGGCCAGCGGCTTCCCGCACGCTTTCAAGAAGCCTGTAGGAAGCAAGTCTTCGCCCGGTGCTTTCCAGGGGCTCGCCTTTCTCATTGCTTGCGCAACTTCGGCCGGTGTTACCCTCTGTTGGACACTGAACCTTGGCTCCCAGTCATCACGGAAAGCTTGGTCTTGGATGTCGGTAACGTTAGCTGGAGGGTTTGGAAAGAACCTCCCAGCTAGAGCCTCGGCCTTCTGGCTGTGCCTTAAAGTTCCTAGATTCGCAATCCCTAAGAACGTGCTACCTAAGCTAACTACATAGCGAAGATCCGCCTCCAGGGGGGTATCTAGTCAGAAGCCCGAGGCCAAGACCTCTATCGGCCCCTCTCCGTCTAATAACCCTTCGTTGTCGTCAGATATGCGCAGAAGGACACGAAACTCTAAGGTTTGCACCTTAAGCCCTCCACAAGAGGCACGGCTATATAGAGCTCCATAGGCGACACCACAGCAACCGCGCAGCAGTCGGGGCCCGGGTGCGAGCCGGGTACTCGGCATCCATATAGCTCCCTCTCTCTCGGATGACCGACACGCGCGTCCGTCCTCTCCGGCCAGTTACATTGCTCCCCGGAACCACAGTCTCCTTGCGGCAGCGACACCACATATTCCCTCCACAGCCGGGGCGCCCTTCCAGCGCAATCCACCTGCGGCTTCATCCCATACCGTAACCTCTGCCCATTTAAAGGACGTGGCCCAGCCACGCGTACAGTCCAACAGGTCCCCCGCCGAGGCACCGTCTGTCTTGTTCCTACGGCCCGGGTGCGAACCGGGACCGCAATTCCACTGCCTTCCCCTCGGTCCAATGTAACCACCACGGCCCACCTTCCGCCGGGCGCAACCCCGACATCCAGCTTCCCGTTGCACTGCGAGGGTCTCCCCACGAGGCCAAAGCCGCAATGCCGACCGTGTCTTGCAGCAGGCCATCGTACGAGCTGCCACGCCGGCACAGCTTGTACGGTCGCCCTGCCACTAACCTGCCCTGATCCACCACCATATTTCCTCCTCTTATAGTATGCTGTTTGTCAAGAGGGCGAAGCGCCTCGCAGGGAGGCCGGCCGCCCGTGTGCCTCCCCTTAACGGACCCGTTACCTCCCATCTCCTCGGTCGATTAACAGCTCTTATAGTCGGAATCGTACGTCGGCTTTCGCTCCAGTCCTCGTCGCTTCGTCGCACCAGTCGGTCGTGCCGCCAGACTTTTGATTCCGCTCTCCCAGAACCGGGCAGGGCCGGGGGTGCCCTGTCTCTTCTTCAAAACGTCGAAAGAGTCGGGTGGTTTTCGTACCCAGTATCCCCCTTATCTTGCAAACTCGTTGCAGCTTGTTGTTGTCGTTGGTATCGGCAGTCGTGGTTGTCGTGCGGGGCGGTGAGGGATTTTCGGGCGCTCGAAAATTCTCGCGTCAATCCACGAAATCGACGTCTGCGATCGCCAATCGGCCGCGCAGCGGCTGCGCGGTGCTGCAACCCCTTGGGGTGACACGCAATATACTCCTGAGACCGTTACACTTTGTACTCAAAGTTGGCCGCATTTGGTTAACATATCTTCTAGGTAATGAGTACTTATAGTAGCCAATCGGCCGCGCAGCGGCTGCGCGGTGCTGCAACCCCTTGGGGTGACACGCAATATACTCCTGAGACCGTTACACTTTGTACTCAAAGTTGGCCGCATTTGGTTAACATATCTTCTAGGTAATGAGTACTTATAGTACTACTTGTTGGCGATCTACCAGAAGTGGCCGCACGAGTACTATCGTTGGGTATGTTCCCTGGTCTTTGTATTGGCCCTCTGGTAGTTGTATCTATGCGTATAATGCGTACAGAGCTCTAACTGGCATTTAACGAAGTTGTGAGCCCAGCGTTTGCCGACAAAAGGCTCGTCGCGTTCGCGTCGCAGTTGGTTGGCCATATCTTCCACATCACGTAGTCTTGGTGGAAAAGCTCGCGCAGATAACTCAACCACATACTGAACTGCTGCCTTCTCTTCCAGATCCGTGAGCTTTCTCAAATTGGGCGTGGTGTCGCATCGTGCAGGCCTGCCCCCACGACGACGGCGGAGAGTTGCAGCCCAAACGTTGTAGATCTTAGCTGCAGTTTGAATACTAAGCTTTTCATTGGGTTGAAGAGCTTCGAGGGCCAAGTTTACCCTGGTGTCATTTGAAGTGAAAGGCATATTGAGTTAAAGAGAAAATGAGAGTTGAATGGAAGGTAACACATCGCGTGAGAAAGTGCGCCGCTCACTTATCTGCGCCACTCACTTATCAAACAGGTTACTATACTTGGCTTTAAATGTTTTTTATAAGGGCAAACCACTCGCTAATGACCTTTGGACCCTCATACTTGGCCCTCTGGTAGTCGTATCTACGCGAATAACGCGTACCGAGCTCTTGTTGGCGTTTGACGAAATTGTGAGCCCAGCGTTTGCCGATAGGGGGCGCGTCGTGTTCGGAAAGGAGTTGGTTGGCCATATCTCCTACAGCAAGCAACCTTGGTGGAAAGCCTCGCGTTATCAGCTCAATCAAATATTTAACAATAGCCTCCTCTTCTGATTGTATGAGCCTTTTCGAATTGTAGATAGTATCGCGTCGTGCAGGCCGGCCCGCGCATCATCGGGTTAAAGTCATCCGGTCAACATTGTAGATCTTGGCTGCGGCGGAAACGCTTAGGTCTTTGTCGTTTTGAAGAGCCTGAAGAGTCAAAATTACCCTGCTTTCATCTACAGTAGCGGGCATGTTGGATGGTGAAGAAAACTGGTGTTGAATGGAGAGGTGGCGCGTCGGGTAAAAAAATTGCTCACTCGCTTATCATGCTCACTCGCTCATCATGTCCGTTATTGCTTTCTTCGATGGGGCAACATTTCCCATCTGGGACATGGAGTCAGAGCAAAGCAAGGCTTGAAACCTCAGGGCAATGCCCGCGAACTGTGGTTTGATCCACGGTCCTCGGACTATGTGATGACGGACAAAGGTCCGTTGCTTCTTTCCGGGAGCTGGCCTCCCCACCACTGCGCCTTAGTGTCCGTACCAAATCAGGCGGCGAGGTTGAAACTTACCATAATAATCGATTTTCTGGTGGAAAACCCCAATCTTGAAACTCTTGGCGTCGGGAGAAATTACGTCAAACTTTTGGGTCTCTGGGGACAAAGTCATCTTTACCACTACATCCGGGGTCAGCACCACTCGGCCTTCCACTGCCTATTGCACGCTCTTCAGACGTACTCGCACTGGCTTGAAGATTACATAGTGCCTCATAAACCATGTACTCCCATCTGTTGTGGTATCTCGTGCCATCATTACGTCCCCGGCCAGCGGCCCCAAAAATGCTACATGAAGAACATATCAACACATCCCTCACCTCCTTTTCCATCCCTGGCACCCCTTCAAAACGCCGCCACAACCCCCACAGCCCCCACCACGGCTGCAACAGCAACCCCACCAACCCCGTCTCCCTCGGTCCAAAATTCTCACTCGTCGTTTGCCCCGGTACCGAATTCGTCCCATAATACGCCTTCACAATCCCCCCCACCGCCTTCGTACAACTCTCCTCATCGCTCGCAATCAACAACTCCATCATTGCGCTCGGCATGCCCCCACACTCACTCGCCCTCTTGCTCACCGACGCCGAGTTCTCACTCAACCAGCTCGTAGCCTGGCTCAAGAAACTACTATACGCCGAGCTCAGCGTCGCGGGCGGCGTGATCTTGGCCAGGTCAAACCCCGCGCACTCGGAGGTGAGTTGCGGGGTGAATTGTTCGTCCTCAGTGAGGACGATGCTGGGCATGGCGGTTGCAAGCCAGTCTTGCACGTCTTTGGTGGCGGTGGGCATGCGCGAGGCGATGTCGATGAGGTCGAGGGCGCAGGAGGTTTGGATTGCGCCGTCGAGGCTGAGGGAGAAGTCGCGCGGGGAGAGGTCGCGTGGTTGGGAATTGCGGGCGAGGTGCGCGTTGGCGTGGAGGGGCGCGACGGTTATTTGGGAAGGGGAGGGCGACGGGTTGGCGAGGGCCAGGCCGGCGAGGGCGGTGGTGGTGAGGAGGGTGGTGGTGTGCATCTTGTTTTGTTGGTGGGGCAGTTGTTTGGTTGGAAATTTGTCGATGGAAGGGAAAATTGTCCTGGAGGAGATCGGGGTCCTGAGGGGGAACTTGAACAAGCAGGGAAGAGAGCAGATAGACGTTTGGGACCTTTCACGTTCCTGATTCCTGGCTCTGTCGTCACAACCGTGCTGTAACCTTATTATTTCCAGAGGAGGAGGAGGACGTCCGAGCATTAGGCGAGTCAGGGTAGAGGACTTGGTTTTGGGGTGGTTGGGGGACAAGGCATTCCAGGATGCTTAAAAGGAAACAGAGGGATGAAAACTTCAATTTTGTGAGGACTTACAGATTAGTTACGGGATGTGTTTGCCGGATGTGTGATGAAAGAGCTTGATTCTTGAAGACAGCCTGGTGATATCAAAGCAAAAATGAATTGACTTGACATGAGTGGAACTTTGTCAGAGGGCAACCGGGAGAGAATCAGGAGACACCCGAGCGAGCAAAAAAGGGTTTCGATGGTTATACTTTGAAACCCTCCTTCCCTTTCTCAGCAACCAGTGTTAAGATTCTGCGTCCGGTTCACTCAACCCAGGAACTTGTGTACCTCCTGTCACAACAGAACTCTGGATGGTTTCATTCTGCAATTTCCTATCAAGGTGCCATTTGTTGGAACAGCAGGGTGGTTGGTCGGGAGTGATGGGTCACCAGAAGATGGAGCAAATAGACGGCAAAGAGGGCTCTCGCGATGGGTTCGACTGATCATCTCTTGATTCATTCATCGTCTTCTCTTCAGTCTTCCAGGAGAGGAGTTTTTGACAAGGGGCTGAGCCCAATAGGGCCCAAAATCCCACCGCAATTTCGGCCCGGAGACCCGGTGGTTCTGACACCATTCCTGCCTTCCTGACTGACGTAGCGAGGGGTCATGAGAGTATTCGATGGCGCCCGCCGGCGGCTCCGAGGCTTTGAGGGGCTCCCAAGCTTTTGATCCCGTGCCGAAGTAGGTACGGACGTCAAATTCACAACTGCATTCCTCGCCCCAGGCTCTCTCCACGCCCGCGGCAAAGTCGCGCAGTGCGTTGCAGAACGGCATCGGTTCTTCGGTGTCGCCCGCGTCAGGATCCCAAACGTAAAACTAGGCCACTGGATCGTTGCCGTAGGCGCGCGAGAGTCGTGGAAGTACCGTCCCCAAACCCACTTGGGCCCGGTACGGAGGCGATACTCCAGGGTATCCTCCGAGACGTCGGATTGGGAATCAATTTCGGGACTTTGCGGCTCCTCGTGCTCCTCGGGCTCGACGTGCTTTGCAGTAACAAAATGCCTCGTATGCTTTTTCTCGCCTCCCATTTTAACGACGTCTGGCCAACAAGAGAATTCCCAGTCCTCGCAGTGCGAGATACTCTTTGGGTCTTCGCCGTTCACGTAGCAAAGCAAAACGCGTTCACAAAGAGACGTACGACTCCTGGCGTCTGGGTCGAGGATCTCCATAGTTTTGAGATTGAGATGCGGAAGGTCTTTGAGCTTCCAGATCAGAGAGTTCTTGGTTGTAACCTGATTGAGGCGCAGATACCGAAGTGTGGCAACATTAGCTTTGATAATTTTAATCAACATAGTTGTTTTGTAGTCTCCCCCGATCAGCGTCAGCAACTTTAGAGCACACCCCGGGAGCAGTGGCAAGTGCAGGTCCAATAAGCAGCCGCTCAAGGCGAGGCAAGACGTCCGCATCTTCCCCTCGAGGGCGCCCAGCTTGAGATAGCGCAGCGTGGGAACCGCAGAGAGGCACGCGGCTTGGAGCCTCTCAAAGGATGACTCGGGCGCATGCACCGGGATCAACCACAGCTCAAGAACCTCCAGACCTTCGAATGCCGAGGCGGGCAGGGGTGTGCGCAGATAACTAAGTCCTGGGAACTCGTCTGTTCAGCGCAGGCGAGTGACTGTCGAGCCAGGGCGGGCCATGGCCGGAAGGAGGAAGAAGAAGAGGCCGTCGGTGGTCTAGGGCGCGACAGAAAGACAGGGAATGTTGTTCTGCTGGCACTAAAACTGGTATGCCGCCATTGGGTAGTTGGAGCCGGGGTTGATGATGCGATCCGGAGTCATGGGGTGCAAGATGAAGCTGTGAAGGTTCGGCAGCATGTCGATGGCGGAGTCGAAGGACCCGCGAAACTCAATAACGTCTTTCTGACGCGAAGCGTTGACCTCGTCATTGCTTTGGACTTGTAGATCTGTTGGGCGCGGCGGAAGGTTGGACATCCAGAAGACAGCGGCCGCCTCAGTGTCGAGATAGCGGAATATGTCCTCGGCTCCCTCGACTTCAAGTAGGCTATCGTCAGGGGAGAGGACATGGGCGAAACGGCTGAAGAGGGTAATATCCCAGGAAATTTCCAGCCACTCAACCTCGTGCACATGCTCGGCGAGATGCGGACTGTTGCAAATGGCGAGGAAGCACTCGCGGTCCCGCTTGAGCTTGGAAACGGCGACGCGGTAGAACAGGCGAGAAGCGGCGGCGGTGCCGAGGGGAGCGGCAGATGAGACGGAAGGCAGACACGTTGGTGGCGTTGAGTCGGTCGTCCCAGACAATGAGTTGCAGGATGTAGAAGGGCAGCGTGTTTAGGTTAGCCGGCCCCGTCGCCGCCCTTTTTGAGTGCTCGTCGCTGTTTGTGCTCATGTTTTCGGTGGCTTTGTTGTCAGAAAGAAGAAGACAGTGAGAAAAACCAGCGTCATTCTGAGAACGCGTTTTCTACCTCGGTTGTTGATGTTGACAGTTTGAGTCGCCGTCGCCTCCAACTCCAAGGCCAGAACTTTGGGCATGGCTGCATAGCTGGCTGCCAGGCAGCAGCCTGCTTGCTCCGCTTTTCTTTTCGTGTTGGTTGCTAGAAGAACAGTCGACAAAATAAACGAGGTTCTGCTTGTTTTCTGAATTTGGTGGGAGATGTGTGAGCCGTTCAGCCAATGGTTTTGTTGTCGCGTGGTTGAGGTTTGTTGGCTGGGGCGGAGAGTCGTTGTCAAAGTAGACTTCGATGCTTTGGGCACTCTCCCTCATTATGACCTCAGAAGGCCGAGCTGAGTCCTCAAAATGAGGATGGAATAAGTTTTGTTGAAATAATGCTTTTAGCAATTGGGCTGAGGACAGTTTTTGTTACAGGCGCGGCTTGCGTCGAGTTCTCATAACAGCTTGCCTGGGCCAAATGCTATTGTGAAGCTTTTGCATTAACGTAGGAGTTTTTAGCTGACAGCATCCTCCGGATAGTTATGTATTTTAGGTTGGTCTGTGTAGGAAATACCAGGTATCGCGATACATTGGAAACACAGAGCAAATACCCTCTTCTCTTGAGAGGGACGTGCAAGCTTGGTGGTTCAGGTGGATCATATTGTCTTTTTTCAAGAGGGGAAGAATGAGGGGGTGCAGACATTGCAGCTGAAGCAGCCGTCCGGCCCTAGGCCACGTGACTACTTCCCCGGTAATAAACCCCCCCTGTTGCGTCGTCCTGCCCGACTCCGACCAATGTGCCTGTGGGCATGCGAGAGAAACAGTGGAGCACTTTCTCCTGCGATGCGTGAGATGGACAGCACTAAGGGAAGACATGCTACAATGCACAACGACAAGACGAGGGAGCCTCTCGTTCTATCTGGGAGGGAAAGCACCGTCAGATTCAAAGCACTGGTCACCAGACATGAGAGCAGTCCGTACAGCGATTAAATACGCATTGGCAACGGGAAGATTGGAACCGGACAACGAGCAAGGGCCGAGCCAAGCGCAGTGACTCCAAATCACATTAAAGGAACTCACGCAACTAACACCACACAACCTCATCCAGCAGGTCCCGCTTTAGCCGCTGAAGATAGGACGCTGAACACTTGGAGAATGCAGCCTCCAAGTCGATTTGCTCGCGATTGAGAAAAGAGGCATGATGTGGCGTTGTACAAGGTAAACAATGTAAGGGCTTGGACGAGATCAAGGCAAAGCGGAGGAATCGAATGTACTTAGCGTGCCAAGGCCCTTTAGGCTTAGTGCCTCCGGGCGAAATAAATTCCATCCATCCATCCATCCGTCGTCCTGCCCGGACTGGACTCTGGCGTAGATATTCCAACAGTTTGATCTATCCCACACAAAACGACGCTGCGGCTCCCAGCAACCAAAAAGATAACCTCTTTTCCAAAATCCATTCCATGCACAGTGTTTTTCACGTTTCCCAATTTTTCTTCCCATGGGAACTCAGAAGACTTTGATCGTCTCCACGCATCCACAGTCATCGTAACACAGTACGGACTGCGTAGGCATCAAAAGTCGATTGGAATCACATCCTTACCCAAGTGCTGCGTCATTCTCAAAGTCAAGACTTGTTTTGCCGCACAGGCTGGTGTGAGATGATCTGCTGCCGTCGGCCGTAAGCTCTGGAACATGCTGGAAGCATCGCCACAATTCCTGAACATGCAGGATGCACCCAAACAGAAGCGATCCGTCACCTCAGAGGGCTTAGCTTACTCTGCGGCACGGGCACCCAAATCAAGAAACAAACCTACATATCAAAGCAGAACCCTCTGTCATGACTAGCGCTTTTCTCTACGCAAACTCCTCCAGCTCTCCTCACCATCTCTACCGCATTCTTCCCAAATCACCTCCTCAACTAAATCCCCACACCTTCGCCCATCAACACAATGGTCTACACAATCATGATCCTCGCCAGCCGTAAACCCACCATTACCCATTCCGAATTCAAAACCCGCTACGAGCAGCACATGAAACTCGTCGCCCAACTCTGCGGCAATGCCGCCCCTCTCAAGCACACTAGACGCTATCCGAAACACGAAGGCCCTGACGACAAGCCGATCCTGCTAGCTGGCAACGCAGAGACCGTGCCATGCCACGACGTCGTTGTCGAGATGGTGTTTGAGGATGAGAGCGCGTTTGGGAGGTTTTGTCAAGCTTTAGATACGCCGGATGTTAAGGCGGCAATTGAGGCTGATGAAGAGGGGTTTTGGGAAAGGAGTCGGATGGCTGTTTTTGCGGTTGGGGAGGTGATGGAGTGGAAGCCTTGACTGGGTGTGCGTGCGGCGGGAGACGGTATTAGCTAATTATGGATTGCTTTTACAAGCGCTTAGGGGTTGGGATATCCTTTTCAACTGAAAACTGATGGTTTGGGCGTCATCTACCCTTCTTTAAGCGCACGCTCCTGGCGCTATCGCTGTGTGTCCCGATATATGTTGACATAAGTTCTTGCTACCATTGACAATCAATGTTTTATAACTAAGTTAAGACAAGAATTATGGACCAAACCTAGAGGTTTCCCTACAAGCAGCCAAATTTTCACACGTTTCCATATCACCCCTTGTCGTTTCTGTACCTGGTCATCATCATCATAATTGTGATTTACGTTTTGCATCCCAAGTGTGTGTTGAAAATAGATGGTGCGGGAGGTATAAGGAGTTGGTGCTATGGTAAAGAGGAATTGTTGAGGGAGGGGTTCGTGGGGGAGGATGGAAGTCGGAAGCCAGTGTGGTGCCAGGAAGAGAGGGTTTGAGGATGGTTCTCAGTCAAGCAGATGCTCAGCTAATGTACAGAACCCATCACTGGCATCACTCCTCTTATCCTCAAGATCCGCGACTTGCATAATGCACGCTAGGCCTTGCTCCATCAGCGCCTTAGGCGACACCTCCCCCTCGCATAGAATACCTATGAAATGAGAGAACGCGCAGCTGAGTTTCTCGTCACCGTCGTACCGTTGGCGGAGCATTCTCTCAAAGTCTCCGTCGTGGTAACTTTTGTCGTACTTGAGCCGGATGTGGCTGGTGGTACACAGAATAGCCTGCGTTTCGTGGTCGGCGAACTGCGCAGCCGTGTCAAGAAGGTGCGGTCCGCACAGGCGCGGAAAGGCACTGAAGTCTGCCCACCGGCTGAGAAAGAGCTGCAGGACACGGTGGCTGTTATTGATGTTGGTCGTGGTTAATGATGTTTGGTTGGCGGTGGAAATGGCGTTGATATTGGCGTTGTGTTCGAGGAATAGAAGAGCAAGAGATATTGTCGGTACGAGCGGCCTGAATGAGAGGTGTGCAGCCGTTGACGCCGCTCGCTTCGACGTCAGCGCCAAAGTCAA
This sequence comes from Collariella sp. IMI 366227, assembly GCA_027946355.1. Classification (NCBI taxonomy): domain Eukaryota; kingdom Fungi; phylum Ascomycota; class Sordariomycetes; order Sordariales; family Chaetomiaceae; genus Collariella; species Collariella sp. IMI 366227. The sequence goes on along the minus strand of JAPEUS010000022.1, from coordinate 174,959 downwards.
GGAGTGATTTGATGAGGACGGGGTCTAAAGCGTTGCGCGAGGCGCAGTTGAGCGGGCTGCCAACCCGTTGGCCGCTGGGTATGACGGGGTCCGGCTGTGCGCCAGCTTCAAGGAGAAAGCGGACGCAAACGGTGTGGTTCTTTTCAGCCGAGAAGGACAAGGGGCCAAAATGTTGACAGTCGGGGATGTTGGGATTGGCGCCATCACGCAGCAATACCGTCACGCTGTAGTCGTCCCCTCTTGCGACAGCCCAGTTTAGTGCAGTGCAGCTCATTGTGTCCTCATAGTCCACGGTGGTTGGATCCTCGGCAAGGGCCTGCTCTAGATCTTTCATGTGTAGGCCGAGGACTATACGGTGCAGAAACGGAAATCTCTGCTCCTTGATCAAATCTTTGTTGGCGATGCATGACAGATCGTCGACAATTCTACAATAGCGCTCGAAAGGCCTCCCATCACATCATGATGGCATCGGCCGCCTTGTTGCTCGCGCTGTTATCATGGGGTGCTTTGGGTCTTGACAGGACATAGTTAGCACCGTAACCATGGTGCTAAAGAATTCGGGAGAAGAAAGAAAGGGTGGGACGACATACCGGTAGTCTGCATCGGCTTCAACACAATGGAGGAAACAAACCATCCGACACTGTCTGGAATACAGAGCCCACTGTGTCAGGATTAGCCTTTGCCTCTAGAGTTTATATTTTTCTATTTACCTCTTCTATCTTAAAGCTTAGTTGTACTTGTAGAGTCGTCATCAAATAGTTGCAATGCACTCCCTGGGACCGTTATACCTAGTAGTATGTCTAGACGACAGTTGTACAAACCGGTTAGTTCTATAACGATAGTTATATATAACAACTGGCTGGACTAGAGGCTCAACTGGAAAGCTCACCTAAGGGCAGTGGAACGGAAACTGGCGACCCAAAGCTATGCTCTGTCAAGAATCGCAGCCAAGACGTGGGGACTGGGTCTGGCTAAGGCACGGAGGTGTACTCAAAGTGCATCCGGTCGGCGCTAACTTATGGGGCTTCATCCTTCCACATCCCCACGGAAAAAAAGAGGCAAGCCAGCAACGAAGAGAATCATCAAGAATCTTGGGAAGGTTTAAAACTCCTGCTAGCGGATCGTGGCAGGAGCTTTCAAGTCCACTCCAATCCGCAATCTTGAGACAGAAACATGGGTGCCGCCATTGGACCTATACCTCAACAAACGGCTTGCCGACTTCGAAACCAGGCTTCAACAACCCGCTCTCGATAACGGCCAAGGAGGCAAAAAGGCCCCAGGGACCATTGTCCATGCAGCCTGCAGCAAGATACGGTGGAGGTTTTACTCAAGGCCGAGCAACAGGGGCCGACCACGGGCCTTTAGACCACAGAGGCCGACAGCGGTAGAAGAGGCCGCAGGAGTAATAGCACGTTGGACCGGGGGAACCACCGACACGGACAGGGTAGTTGAGGAGACTTGGAGAGAGAGATGGCTAAAGGAACGAGACGGTCGGGCGACGACGAGACCAGCAGCAGAAGATTCTATTCAAGGACAAGACTCTTAAGAAGCACGGGGGACTGAGCAAGGCGAAGAGCTCGTTGTTGGTCCAAGTCCCGAACTGGGGACATAGGCCTTCGGGACTTCTTGTTCAAACGAGGAGTCCCAAGTGTGCTGACGCCCTGCTGCGAGTGCGGCGAAGGGCGGGAGACTGCTGAACACCTGGTGGTGTGGTGTTTGGCCCCACCGCTGACTCGGACGTGGAAGAGAGCAGAAGTCAGGACGCGTCGAGACTTTTACTCTGTTCTACAGGGTGCCAGTCCTTCAACTGTTCGGCTGACGAGGAGGATACTGGGCTGGCTGATAAATTCAGGAAGACTGCCGATGTACAGCTTGGCCAGGAAGCTCGAGCTGGAGTAGGCAATCTGACTCCCACCTGTCGGAGGCCAAGAGGCCTTCTCTTTTCGTATTTTGCAGGCTCATTCACTGATTTCTTACCTTGATCATCGGTATAGGTTTTTCACCCGGCCCGCAAGGGCGCGGTTTTCCTGTATAGTAAATGGCTGAGGGTCCAACATGCCTGCAGGGCACAGCGGTGTAGGAATAATAATATTTAACAAAGCTTTCGGTTAGTCGGATCAGTTGACTCTCCAGACAACCCCCACTTTCTTTTCACTTCACGTCAAGAGCATGCCATCTGCAAGGGCAAGCTAGCGGCGGTTGAAGATCAGTAAGGGCAATCCCATCAGAAACGGTTTCGATGCCTTCCGCTAACCGTGCCTCTAGCAGATGCAATACGCGTTCAATCCGCCGTTGTTCACGGAGCAGGAGCCTTATCTGCTGTCCCGGCTCGGCCCAGTCCTTCAAACCAAGCGCTCCATTTCTTCATCACTCCCAGGTCTCTCAGCTTCGTCTCTCGCTGTTTCGCATCTACCCAGCCGTTGGTGAATTCCCCCAAATCGATCAACCTCACGTCATTTGCGCTGTTCACCAGGACGTTCTCTGCCTTGACATCCCCTCAAATACAGCCAGCCAAATGAAGCGAGTGAACGACGGCCTCGATGTACGCGCCCAGCGGCGGCGGATCGTAGCGTCAACACTGGGAGCCACGTATTGAAGCGTCCCGAGTATCTCAGGACGCTTGGGTGGAATGTAGGTGAGCAACATTCCAACCAGCCGTGACCATGGACCGGACAGTGTGGTACAAGTGTCCTCGGTATCGCGTATTAGACATGTAGGCGGCAGACCCGTAGGTCAGGTGGGATCAGTCCACGCGAGATGGCATCGTTCAGCTTCCGGAATGTAGCGAGCTCGCGGGGGATGCCTCGATATACCGGACCAAATCCTTTAATGTAGTATGCAGTATGTTGGTCGTTAACAAGGACTCGAGATGGTGTGTCGAGGAGAGGGTGCTCAACTTGACGTGACGACTCCAATTTTCTGCCCGGGTGTCGCGTTTGGGATTGGGCATCGGGAATATGTATTTGCCTGGGGTGCAGTACGGCGGATGGGTCGTTACTATCTGGCATGGCCTGATGCTCATGCTGTCGTCAACTAGCGTTACCTTGAGGAGGAACTATGTGGGGCAGTGATAGTCATGCAGGCTCGGACTGGTTGCTGGAGGCGTGGGTGCGAGCTCTCTCATAAGGGATTTGAATGGCTGCTTGAGCTAGTTGGCTATGTACCTCAATGTCTGCGTCGCGCTCGAGCTCAAGCTCGTCGCTGTCTCTTGCACCCTTGAGGTCTGAACTGACTGATGGTACCATGGCAAGAGACTTGGTGCGGCAGCTAAGTCCTGAGGGAGCCAATGGATGTAAAATATTGCACCAATGCAGCGTACAGCAATCTCACACTCCTCATGGTGGCAGCTTGTCACCCAATGGGTGAGACGGAAAATCTGCATTGTGAGAGAAATGTCGATGACGGCTGGTTGGTGCTCGCTCACGAGGGCATTATGCTGACAGCCGCAAGTCCCGAATCCCGCTGGCACGCGTGTTCCACAGTTGCAGCAAATCCAGCCAACATATGCGAAGTACCAGATTTTGAATATTTGTAACTATACGCGCATCAAAGCAAGAGGACAAAGAACCTCAAAACCCGGAAACAAAAGGACAAAAAGGCAAAAAGGCAAAACGGCAGAAAGGCAGAAAGGCAGGGAGAAAAAAAGACAGAAACACAGAAATATAGAAAGACAGGAAACCAGGACGACAGAAAGACAGGAAGGCAATCGGCATGGATCACAACAAGTCCAAGCGTCTTGCAGATTCCAGCCTATTTAAGGATGGAAAGAGTCAAATAACTGATAAAATGCTAAATTCCGGTTGCCAAAGCCGCTGGTCCCCCAATTCAGACGAGAGATCTCTGGACCGTTAACTCCCCGCCCATGCCGTAATCTTCCTGCTCAAAAACGCCTTGATTAACGGCCGTTGTCCCAATGCCACGCTATGTGCATAAAGCAACATCCAAAATCTCTTTTGCCCATTGCTCAAGCATTGGGCTCAGCCTTCGCATCCTCGGCGATATTCTTGATCCTCCCCAGCGCCTCCTCCTTCACCCGCATCTCCTTCCCCATCCCCTCCACCTGCTTCAACATCTCTCCCAACTCCATCTTTAACTGCGCGATCTCCTCCCCAAATGCCACATTCTGGCTCTTGAGCTCCTCCATCTCCCTCTCAAAACTACTTTCTCCTGCGCGCACCTCGCCCTCTTCCACAGGCAACACCACATTACCAGTGCCGCCACCCTCTCCCTCTCCAATTTCCCCACCTTCCTTCTCAACCCCTTTGCCTCCACCTCCCTCCACCTGCCCTCCACCTCCTCACACTTTCTCACAGCCTCCTTAAACCTGTCCTCCCCCTCTCTACACCTTTCCTCCAACTCCGCACACCTCCCTTCAACCTCCCCTTTACCCGCCTCCGCGCCCCGCAACTTCTCCTCCACTTGCCTCAGCCTCAGCCTCAACTTAGTCGCCTCGCTGTCCTTCAATACCATGCTCAGCGTCAGCTTGTTGATCTTGGCCTTCATGTCTGCGCGCTCGTTCACGGTGCGCTTGTACGATTCGACCATCTGCTTTTTTTCTCGGCGGAGGGTTGTAATGGTGGCTTGGTGAGTTGTGAGTGATTGCTCGAGAGAAGACTCTTCCTGCGCTGCGGTGGTAGTTGCCTCCTCCAGTTTTATCTGTAGGGACTGATTCTGGTGGCGCATGGTGGTGATAGTGTCCTTGTAAAAGGTGAGTTCCTTCTCGAGGGCGGTGATGGTGTCGGGCTGGAACTGCGCTAAATCCTTTTGTGCGGTGAGCTGGTTGTGCAGGTTGGTCTTGTCAGCGGTGAGTTGGGTGATTTTGGTGGTGAGGTTGTCTGTCTCGTGCTGGAGGGCGGTGATGGCTGCGCCGCGGTGGGCGAGCTCTTGTTCGCGGGCGACAGCCGCGCCGCAGAGGTGCTGGGCGTCCTTTTCGCGGGAGGCAACGGTCGCCTTCAGGTTGTTGTTTTCCTGATGCAGGGCAGCGACGTCGTCGCGGCAGGCTTGAAGGCCCTGACGCAGAGCGGTGATGGTGTTTTGAGCGTCAGCGGCGGCGAAGGCCTGGGCTGCTTTGCTAGGTGTGGAGGGGGCTTTTGTTGCGTTGCCGGCCTCCCAGTTGGTTGATTCGGGCTCAGATGGTGCCTCTAATTCAGCGGCAATGGACTTAAATCCGAAAAGCTCTTGCTGCAGCTGGGCGATGCGGTTTTCGTGATCTTGGACCCGGTTGGTGGCCGCGGTGTGGCGGATGGTCAGGTCTTCAATTGTCTTGTTGAGCATGGTGATCTTCTGGATCGCCTCCGCCAGCTCCTTGCTTTGGGCCTCCTCGGCCTCTCCAAGCTCTTCAATTTCGGTCGCCTGGCTTTTGATGAGGGCGTCCTTGGTGCGAAGCTCTTCCTCCATGTTTTGCATATCTCCGGTTTTGGGGGCGGTGTTCTTGCACGAGGCGCCGTCCTTCTGGCTTCCCTGACCCCCCTGCAAAGCTGCCTCAAGACGGGCGCTCAAACCTCTGCAAATGCTCTCTAGACTCTGCTTCTCCCCCGCCAACGTCTGCAGCTGGAGCTGCATCGGCATGATCTGCTGCGCAATGTCAGCGTTCCATGCCGCATCTCTGTTTTGCAGCGTTTGCTGAATGTTCTGGCCCTTGGCCTCAGCATCCGCGCGTAGATTCTGCTCAAAGGCAAGCTGCTTACGCAGCCGGTTGATCTCTGCGGGAGCAGAGAAAGGGGCGGGACTGGCGTAAGACGTCGCGGCCCGCTTCGAAGTAGGGCCCGGCGCCAGTGAGGACTCCAACTTGCTGAGCGCACGTTTCTTATTGCTGGGAAGCTGTAAACCCTGAAAAGTTTCCTCGTCGTCACGCTCGTCATCAGAGAGTATGATTGCCGTTTCTTGGGTGTTGTTCCTTTGTTTGCGTGGCCGTCCGCGAGGTCGCTTGACCGCCGGTGCGGTCACGGCTTTCTTTGCGCGAGGCGTTTTTACTGGGGCGGGCGTCTATTAATGAAATGTTAGCAAAAAAAAAAAAAAGTGGACGGTACGCTGACTGGCCCAGCGGGCCGAAGACTGTTTCTCGTAGATAGCTAGCGGATCTTGGCGAGTACTGACCTTACGAGGGGTAGAGTTCCTTGGCTGAGAAACCTCCTGCTGCCTGACAATGATGCAGGATTCCACTCTCTCCTCCTCAGAATTGTAAGCAATGTCGGCCATGTTGACTAGGGCAATCTCGTTGCGGGTGAGATTGTTGGCTTGTCGTCGTGGCTGTTGAAGAAAGTTAGGAGCTGTCGTGTTGGAATTTTATTTTGAAGGGAAGAAGTTGAGCGTTGAGGGCTGAAAAGGAAACCTTGATTCACTAGCCGCGAGTGCCCGCCAGCAGACAAAGAGTGGTGGGGCAAAACTTGAGATGGAAAGAAGATGCTCAGCCGGGCCTGTTGCAACGGGCGAGGCCAGCGGTGCGTAATCAGAGCAAGGAAAAGACTCGAAATGCTTGCCACATGTAGGCAAAGGGTTACAGGCCAGTCTGGGACAATTACCTAGTTATTACTTCTAAGATGAAATAATGAGGATGCTGGCCAAATCGTTGAAACAAGCGATTCCAGTCTTTCGCAAGGAGGTTGAAAAAGAGGAATGAACTTTTTGCAAGCAACAATGGAAAACCGATCAAGATTTGGGAAGACACTGCCTGGTCGGCTATTTGGCTCTGCGAAGAAAGGGAAAAGGCGATGAATCAAAAATCAGTATCTCACCTTACTTTTATGCCACGGCCACAAAGGAGAAAAAAATGGTTTGCTTACGCTCAATCGAGGAGCATTTGGGCCGCAGGACTAGAAAGCGACCATCTACAGGGTGAGTTTTGTTTTGTGAAAGTTTGGATTGGAAGCAGAGCGGGCGCACAAAAGTAGTTTGGAAAAACCAGAAGATTTGGTTTCGTTGAAGAAAACTTTTGTTGGGCCTCCTCAAACTGGGCCAATTACCAAGATTCGACGGGCGACTTTGCCAGGAAACCTTTAAAGGATTTTGGGGAACTTCCCTCGCGTCATACGAATTGGTGGTAGTCTGAAGTGTTCTTAGCTTCTACCCCAGGCTTTGCCTTCACATTGTCCTTTTGAAAAGAGAGGAAAATGGCTTCTGAAGGAGCAGGAGCTTCCAATTGAATGTTGAATGCGTCAAGAAGAAAAGCCTGCCTGAAACTTCACAAGGTCTTTTTGTCCTAGTTGTTTTGTGGTTTCTTCACCTGGCTCCTGGATTTGAGGCCCCCTGTAACATTGAGCTATGCAAAATCAAACAATTCGCACGACTGCAATTGATGACTCAGCGAGCACGGACTAGCGCGTCACCCGAAGTTTTGGCGGCCGGAAACCCGTTCGCGTTCCCGGAGTGGGGCCGGCTCCGTAACGACTCCAAACGGCCCCGGAGACGGAGGCCGGAAGGCGTCGCCCAATCTACTTGGTTCACACCCCATCCGGTCCCTTCAGCTCGCTCACCGCGCAATCACGATGGCGGTGCATTTTTGGCGCCAGGATCACGTTCCCGGTTCGGAGACGCGAACCAACTGCGCCTAACCCTCGAGCCCTCGGTGTGCTGGCCTGGGCTGGCCTTGCTCGCCTGGCTCGCTCAAGCTGTCGTGGCCTCCCTCCTCCCCCTCTCCCCCTCTCCCCCAAACTCGAGAACTCTCTTCCTCTCTCAGCTTTCGTCGTTCTTCCTGCTCCCAACGCACTTCTCAACTCCCAATGATGGTACAACGACAGTCGCGCTTCTCTGGTGTTGACCCGGCTAAGGTTAAAGCGCGCCTCAAGGCTTACACGGTCCGTGCCATTGAGGGGGAAGGTAATGAGAAGCCCTTTGTTGCTCCGGACACGAAGGCGGAGCGCGATAGGATATGGGAAGCCTGGACCGAGTATGTCTTTTCTTCTATCCTCCCAGGCTTCCTCAACCGATACCTAATCTCAATATAAAGCCTGGGACATTATACTAGTCCATCACTAATTTCAATCATATCTTTGAAGATTTCATGACCTTACCAGAGAGGAAGAAGCTGCAATGGACAGGTATGGCGCTCCCCGAATGTGTGTGGCTCACCATCGAGCTAACTAAGTGAAGCCGTGGTGGTTTCGACTCCCGCCGCTTTTGGCTCGACTTCGCCCGGGATCCATCCAACCCAAATGTTCAAGGACCAGTCCAGACGTTTCTACACGAATATGTGGAAAGCTCCTACAAGGAACGTGTCGTGCTAGGGCCTGAGGAGCGCGCCATGATCCGCACCCTCAACTCCGCTTATAGCGTCATTGAGGTTTGGCGGAGGCTCGTCGCAGCCGCCGATTTCAACGTCCTCCGTGTTGAGCGGGCAGCGCTGCGAAGGAATGACCAAGCCGAGAAGGCCAGCCGGCTAGTGCTGAGGTGGGAGCAAGAAGGCGAGAAACGCGAAGGACCCGCCTATATAATTGTCACGGTAAATAAGGCCCAAAAAAACGACTCCATCACTTCCCTCCCCTTGCATAGAAACTTGTATATCTTGCATGTCACCAAGGATACTTGCTCTACGCCTCTCCTCTTATTATCCCACGCTCCTACTATTTTACTAACGAATGACTGCCTGGCTAGTGGATTCTCCAGACCCTAACGCCAGAACTCGGGCTAGAGCTCGGCTCGTCGTACGAGAAGGTCGAGGCAACGGCAGCAGACATCATCGTATTTCTTACAGCGCTGTACCAGCGTGCTGACGATATACCCGCTACGCCATTGACGAGGGTGTCGGTCCACCATGCGGTCCTTCAAATGGGTACTGGCGGTTTCCGTCCAGGCTGCATTGAAGATACCCTATGCAAGCAGTACACCATATCCGTCGTGCGCGATCCCGATGATCCCACCCGGGTGAAGCCTATTGTTACATACAGGATCAATCGGAACAAGATCAAGCAGGCCGAGAAGACCGTCAAATATAGGAAGAACACATCGTGAGTAGCTTCATCCGTGTTATTCGTAGATAGGAGGCCAGGGACTGATGAGGTGAATCCCTACCTCCTCTCAACAGCGTCGCCCACTCTACCACTCTCGTGCCGTTTCCCCTCCTCGATTCGGCAAGCCTCGTGATTGCCCGGGCGATACAGATGGACGCTTTGGACTTGGATGTCAGCTATGACTCGCTCCGCGATCTTCTACAACGTCCACGACTTGGCAATACCGACCGCATCGACATCCCGTGGAAGAAGAGCTTCCTCAACAAGCCCCTCTTCCCACTCACATACGCCGACTTCTCGGCAATTTGGCGTCGGTGCCTCTATGTTATAGGCGGCCGGAAAAACTTCCGCCTTTATTCTCTTCGCGTTGGAGCTGGAGCCCGGATGGATGGTACGTTGCTTTCCGGCACATACCGTCGCTGGACATCGATTGACACTTTATTTTTGCAGGGAGTCTGTCAAGTGCCCTACGGAACTACGTCATGGGTCACTCAGGACCTGTTTTCGAAAATGACTACCAGACAGCTGTCGTTAGAGCCAATCTCGCCGCAGTAGCGTTTGGGCCGAAAGCGGTGTGCCGGGATGAGACGCTCTTCAACGACCTCCGCAATATGACCCTTACACGGGACGAGGGCGCCCCCATCAAGGTGTCGGAAGCGCAGATTGCAAAGTTCCGGGAACGAAAGGATATCGCCAAGCTCCGCGACGAGATCCAGCACACAACCGACAAGCTTGAGAAGAGCAGGCTTCGCAGCCAAATCAGTAACATCCTCGAGACTTGCAAAAGGCTGCAGCTCGAACAGGATCGACAGGCCTACTTCAAGGAGGCGGACCGATTGCGTCTCCAGGGTGTTGAGCCGACCCCAACCCCCGGCGCGGGGGGGCCGGGGATAGCGGCTCCGGTGGCCACCTGTCTATCGCGCTACAGACCGCGGGACAACGGCGAATTCCCAACGAACGACACAAGCGCATCAGAGCAGTATATCGATGCGCAGCTGCTGTACCTGTCGTCTACCGTACCTACAGCTCGTCAGCTGGCTCCAAAGGTGGCGGCGGCGGCGGCACTCTCTGAGCCGCAAGGAGCATCCTGCTGTTTCGCCTGTCCCAAAAGCTTCCAAAACCGCTCCGCTCTTACACGGCACTTCCGGGATGTCCATCTTGTCGACGGTACGTTCGACAACCCTCTCGCTTGTCGCGAGTGCTGGCGTGCTGGGGCGGCACGGGTTGTCGTCCACGGCCCTGCAGAGTGGTGCAATCATCTTGAGCATACCCATGGCATAAGCCATACACCAAGATACAATCCGGGTACCAGCCACAGGGCCCGCCCGTCAAACTCTCCATTAGCCTGTCTTCAGTGCCAGGAACCTATGGCTTCCATGAGCACTCTGCTCGCCCACATGAACCGGACCGAGATTCCTCGGTATCGTAAGAGCCTTCAGGTCACCTGTAGTGCCTGCACTCGTGAGGGCCTGGTCAACGTCAAGCCGATGAGCATATGGGAATGGCTGACGCACGCTGAGGCCATCCACAACTGGGCTCTTCCTGGCCTAGCACCGTGCCTTCTCTGCGGGCATCTCTGCGCCCCGGGGACGGGTCTCCGGAGACATTTCAATACCCAGCACAGCGACAGTTCGGGGAGGGCGCTGGAGTGCGCCGCATGCGTGGTTTCTACAATGATGCCGGCAGGAGAGGCGCCAAGGATCAATGGGTTTGAGGAGCTCCTCCGGCATGCCGTGGAAAAGCACCCTTCAGCACAGGCGGTGCCAAATGCTGTTGGTGGGAAGCGCAAGAGGGATGATGACATAAGCGACGAGTATACCGCGCCAGCCATCAAGCGCACGAAGGGTGACTGTGGCGGAAAGTGTTCCGCGCCAGCCGTCAGGCGTACGGAGGGCGACGTCGACGCAGAGTGTCCCGCTCCAGCCGCCAGGCATACAGTGAGCGGCGGCGAACGGGAGCGCCCGGCTCCACCCGCCAACAGAAAGAGGGCTGCCGGGCACAAAGTGGCGTACAAGAAGGAGCTCTCTTCCGTTGCGATGCACAATGTCGACAGCGACCCGTGCGAGGACGTGATCATCTGCGCATCGACTGTCAATGAGCAACAAACCATGGACTCGAGTGCGGCCCTGGATTCTAAGTTTCTGGGCAATGTCGACCCCGCGCTTCTCGCTCCGTGGCGGCCCGCTAGTGCCGTCCACACTGCCGCGATGCTCTCAGACCTTCCAACGCCAGCAGCACTCAGGCGGCCGCGGCGTTACCGAGGGCCACTGCACAGCTAAGCGGGAGGATCTTGGTGACTGGGTCTTGAGGCTAGACGCTAGGATGATTATAGATTAACTATATAAGTATGGCCAGTTATACATCTTAGATGTCATCGTTGCTAATACGCTTGTATGTCTCCTGTGTGACTCGCATCACTAGTGACGTGTTCTGACCCAGTTCTTGATGGTGCGTAGCGGCGGACTTCCAGAGAGCTCTTTATTAGTCGGCCTTTCAGTATGCCTCGCTGGACCATACGGAGAGAAGGGCTGACTCGAGTCCTGCTCTGAGCTGCTTTCTTTGTCTTTGCCCCTTCTACGGTTCCCTGGGGGCTACATTCAATTCATACTCAACGCTGCAGCTAAAAAAAGCTTAGTTATCGTACCTTCATTATATTTATTAGTACTCGACTTGCTTTGTCATTGCGATGTAGGCATAGTGGCATTTTCGAGGGCAAGCTCGAGAAGGTATAAGTCGCGATTAGGCTCAGGAAAGTAAGGTGTTTTAGGGATTTTAAGACAAGAGGGTATCTACATCTTTCCAGTGCCTTAAACGCCTGTGGTGTAGACCTTTTTCCCGTGTCTCAAATCCCTGGCGATCAAACGTTTGTCCCGTGCCTTGAACGCCTGCAAACACATCTTCTCCCACTGTACACATTCCCAGTCGTACGTTGACCACTCGATGCAGGTACATGCATATGGTTCTCCATGATTGTCATATCCCACATCACAACTTCCCATTGGGCACGGGGGTGGTGGCTACAGTTCGTTAGCAACATGTCAACCAAAAACGGGGTTCAAACCAACCGGGCCCTGGAGTAGTAATTGTTCCATTGCCTTGGTATACCATGGGAGCCACTTCCTCTCCTTCAGCATAGACTTGAATTTAACCAGTTCTTCGTCAACCATTGGGGCGCGTCTTCGATGGCGGCGGCGGCGGCGGGCAGCAGTGGCAGACATTTTTGCAGACATTTTGCGCATGGCGATGGCGCTCTCCCACCGACGGTGTCGTAGTTGGACGTTTTTCGCCGTTGAGAGAGAAGACAGGCTCCAACCCGTTCCACGCGTGCGCGTGCCACGTATCATGACGGAAGGTTGGGCCGCAGCTAGACCGAGGTGCAACAAAGACAGCAGAAGACCGAAGCTTGAGGGAGGAAGAAGAACGAAGAGAAGCTGATGACCAGAGATTGGGGGGATCGAGTGGACTAAATAGTTGGAGGTAACCGGGAACCGGAAAGAAATCCCTCCGAATACTAGCCAGACTGCCTTGACACTGCCACGCCTTTGCGGCTTGACCTAATTAGGGGTATAACAGGAAGACGGTTGAAAATCGAAAGAGGAAGAAAGAAAGAAAAGCCAAAACCTAGCTCTTTAGGGAGGCTGAATAGCCTGCAAGGCATGGGTGATAGGTTATGGCTCGCAGCGGGTAAAATGCCGTCCGCGGCTCGTTTCAACCATCTGCAGCTTGAAACCCTCCCTCTCAGCAATATGGAAATGGGCGTGTGAAACTGTTGGTCGGCGGTGGTGGGCGGCGCGGTCTCCGAGTTGGTTGTGCCTATTAATCGTTTTGTTGGCGTTGATCGCCGCTTAGGGTTGGGGTTAGCCCCTTTCCTCGTTCCCGTCCCGATTTCACGTTTCCGTTCCGGCAGCCCGCCAGGGCGCGGTCAGCCGCCAGCACAGGCATATAACGAACAACTTTTGAGCTTAAAATCGCCCTTTTCAGTAATAGCATGTATCTCGGCGTCACGCATACCGAGGCCAATCAAGATGTCTCTAGGTGCTGTGCGAGTTCCTCTCGACTCTCTGGAGTTTCGGCACCGGAGACAGATCAGCTCTAAGGTACGGGAAAGACTTGGGCGGGTTTTCAAGAACTTGTTCAAGGCGGGCGCCACTGAGGTCCGTATACCCTGCACCGTGGAAGAAGGAAAGTTTGGACAGATCCTAGCGCATTTGGGGCTCTCCGCCGATCAGCTCCGTAGAACTCGGGGGAAGGGGCAAAAAGACTTGCCTCTTCTCACCGGAATCCGATTGTCATGCCTCTACGGCGATTATCTTGTTGCGGCGGCCAAAGCCAACAAAGAAACCTCGTTGATTGTCCATCTATTTTCTGCGGATCGTAAGCTACGACTTTTCTCTCCCGAATTTAATTGAAGGCTGACAAAAATATAGTGCTCGATCCATTGCTTGAACTTATCTCTGCATTCTCCCATGAGCCACAACAATCCGATGGAGAGCTGTACCAGAAGATCGTGGAAAGCTATCGCCGCGATGAAGTCACATACGCCGGCAGCATCCATAAATGGCTTGCTTTGCACATCGATGAGCAGATCATCAACTACCTCAACCACATTTCCGTCGTTTGGAAGGAGGAGATATGCCAGGGCAAGAAGACAATCATGCGGTCTCTCGACATTGACAGCATACGTATTGTTCAGTTCCGAATGCCTACGGTCTGTTCGGGAGACGCAGATACGATCAAGCGCCTGTTCGACAACGGCACGCTATTTCCTCGGGTGACCGATTCCAGCGACAGAGATATGCTGCGGCGAAACGTTCTTTCCCTCGACATGGTTATCCCGAGTTTCGAGACATTTCAGGAGAATATGCATTACGCTGGCTTAGCAGCCAAGATTCTGATTCGACATGTCGTTGACGAGCTGCCACTATGCAAGAGCAGCAGAAAGAGGAGTCCAACCATCCTCGAAGTCCTCTCCGGCAGTTGGACGGCCCCGGAGGTTGTGCAAGTGGAGGCTAATGATAACGAGATGGCCGAGATTGAGGGGCCAGCATCGCCGTCTCTCGCATTCACGCAGCTCTGTTTAGCTTGCTTGCGGCTCTTCCCGTGGCTCCAGGATGAGCTCCCGCCCCGTGAAGACTTGCCACAAGACAGCTTCAAGGCCGGCGTGAATACGCAGTGCGTCACATACGTCCTGCAACTGGCCTATGAACTCGGGTTTCGAACGTCCAAAATCCAAACTGCTCTGTCTCAGCCCTCCCACGCCGGCCCCCAGCCCTCCCCGCCGTGGCAGGAAATACCGGACTGGAGAGGCGGCAGGCCTTTCACACGGACCTTCTGGTATTTACGGGCAAACGGGTTCCTTCACAGGCTAGCTACCACGCGACGTCGTCAGCCCAACCCCGAATTTGTCTTGCTCGATATGACGACGGCGTTCTTTGGAAAGCATACTGTTATTTTGAAACGTGGGTCGCAAGATACGCGCGCGGATGACGATGTCGATGAGGAAATGGGTTTGGATACTGAGAACAAGCAGGGAGACGAGGCCCCGGTTGCCCCTCGTATTGCGGGGAACAAGATCAGGCCAAGATCCCGTTACTTTGGGTCGGCTGCAAAAGCGAGGCGCAAGATGGCAGCTTCCGTGACTGCGAAGGCACCCCGACAAGACGCTGTGGGCATTCCAAGACGTGAAGCAGCTCGATCCATCATAGGACAACAGGTTATCGGAAAGGTTGCAGGCCGTGGCGGGGCAGCCTCCCTCTCGAATTCCTTTGCCCAATTCCTACCAGCTTCGCCGGGTCAGGAAGCGGCGCAAGGTGCCGAGGCAGCAGCTATTCGACCAACAAGCTCGTCAGCATCTGAGCCATCGCACGAGGCGGCCGTCCAGCATGTACAAAATCTCCAATCTGAATCCCTGGGCCTCTCAAGAGACAAACCGCCGAGCGCAGTCATCAGTTTTGGTCGCGAAGCTGCCCGTTCTGTTTTCGTGGGGAAACCACCCATCTTCAAACCACCTACGATGGAAACATTCAGCTGGGATGGCATAGCACAAGGCATCCATGTATTACCAATGCCCGTGCCGATGCCACCAAACCAGCTACGGCCTACTACGACGACACCAGATCGAAAATCCAGCCGCGCCGCTGATGCTTCTACTCCATCTCGTCCACCCAGAGCCGCCCGCCACGCTATCCGACCAGCCATACCACCTATTCGGGGTATGAACAAGCAGACGAAACCAATACTAGGCAAACACCCCCTCGAGCAATCCGGAATATTGCCAATTCAACAACGAAGATCTGATGAGGTGGCCTCGAAGAGGCTTAAGCAGGCTCGCGCCGCTGAGGAGCCTGCGTCGCTTGGCATACTTCCTGTTCCGTTAGATTTACGAAATGAACACAATAGCACTGCCGCGAGGAAGCGAGATGCAGTGATTTGGGACAGCCAAGTTACTTCGATGTTAGTACAGGGGATGGGGGGACACGACAGTCCTTCAGTGCAGTCGCATCCCTTGAGTTCCCTGGTTCTCCCGGACCAAACAACAACTATGGACGGAGAAGACGGGGGTCATTCGACGCAGTCGAGTCCCCTCCCAATTGAAGCAACAACTAGGTCAGATCTCTCCTTTATTGAGGAGGAAGAAGAAGAGGAGTTGTAGGTAGAATTCTTTTGCTACATAGTTTTCGCGTCTGATTCCTATATCAATACCAATGTTTGACGAAAGCTGCTATATTCAGTCTAAAAACTTCGCATAAATCCACTGTGTATAGAATGCGAAGAGCCGGAGCTACATATAGTAGTGGCAGAGCAATCGTAGTGAAGAATGGGCTCGGTGGCTATACATAAAGGTAATGGCATCCCCTCTTTCCAAGGTTCTCTCCTACAGCTCCTTACTTGGGCAGCCGGCTATTGCGGTAGGATGTAGGCACCCGGTCGATGCCCAAGTATACCGAGCGGCCAGACCTCAGCCATTTCCCAGCGCAATCATGCCGCTACGGTTGCTCAGGATGGTCATGCCTTGCTCGCGGAGGAGCGGGATTAACTTCTGTACACTAAGGCCTGCAGACCTGGAACTTCTGCCTTGCAGCTGCTTAGCCCAACACAGGATAAGAGGCTCGGTAACGTTAGCTAGAGTCATGCAAAGAAGAGAAGCAGAGAGAAATATATAATTCTTTGTATTACTATCCTACATCCATCCTCCAGGGCGCGTCAGTTCAGTAAACCAACTCTGTCGTCCTACCGCCGGCGGATCAGCTGTCCTGAGTCTCAGGATGGCTTGGAGGTCGGCAGGGATCTTTCTCACTGCAGCAACCTAAGATGCTTAAGTGGCATAATCGCGAGGCACGGCGGGAATATGCAATGCTTGTCGCATTGTAACATCGGCGCCGCTCCTAGGAGCCTTAGTCTCAAGGAAAAAGTTCAGTGCCACTGGAGTTCTTTTGTGCTTTGTAAAGATAATCAGCTTGTTCAGGTTGCCCTCCTCGTTACTTCATGCTCCTCCTAGTTGATTCCATGCCATCCCAGCCAACAGCCCCCTTTGCCAACAAAACCCTCGCCACCGCAAAGGAACGACCGGGGCACACTTGTCGAGAGTTTGGTGGGTGGTGGAGCAAGGGCAAACGCGGCAGACGAGATCCCAGGTTTCCCGGTAGAAGGGGAAAGTGTTATACTACAGGGAGCTGTGGTGGGGAGTTATAGAAAGTATGTGGAAGGAGTGTTCTTGTTGCAGTATTGCTGGTGAGCAACGAAGATTGAAGTGTTGGATAGAAGGAAGAAAGAGATGCTTGATGGAGCAAGCGAATTTTCAAAAGAAACCGCTGTCAGCTCAGCTGAGCAAAGAAAACCCCAATCTGGAGCTTCAAAGCGCGATAGAAAGGGCCAACACGAGATGAGCCCTCAATCACCAAACCGCTGTTTGAGTTTGGCGATTTCCATCGCGAGGTTATCGGCCCGCTCCCCTCTCTTGCTCAGCCCGCCTTTCTGCCAGATCAGCCCGGGCCCGCTCCTGCTCCCGCTCTTGCTCGGCCCGCTCCAGACGCTCTCCAGCTTCGGACATTGCGCGCCTCCACTTGTCCTCTTGCTCTGCCAGAACTCGTTCTATCTCCGCGCATTGTTTGGCTTCCGCCTCGCGTTTCGTCGTAGCTTCTTGTTCCTCCTGGCCGAATTGAATCTACATGGAAGCCGAGGTTAGTATAGTATAGGCTGCAGGGGGCGATCGGCAGCTAAGCTGCAGTATGGTTTGGGTTCAAATATACCTTTTCTAGAAGCTTCCGAACCTCTCTCGCCCGGGCGGTACTGTCGTCAAACAGCTTCTGGTGTGTGGGCATGTCCTGGATCATGCGGAGGAACTGCGCCACGTTCCAGCCATTCTGTTCGATGGCCTGGCGTTCCTCCACCGGGAGCCGCGCGAGTTCCTCTTGGCTCCACGCTTTCTTCTGCGTACCGTCGTACTTTACGACGAGCTCCCCTTGCATCTCTACCAGCTGTTGCTGGTAGGTATCATCTTCCAACGACCTCCGGGTGACGCCGCTATATGCGACGCAGTCGACATTGAGCCAACTCCAAACACCCTTTTTCTGCACTGATCTGCCTTCTACACACACGTTCGCCTTGCCAATCTCAGCAAGAACTTCAAAGGTAGAGTCGGCATACCAATAACACATAGTCGAATAGACATGGTACGTCGGGAAACTCAGACTATGTGTCTCGAGTACGGATGCCAGCTGCAGAATGTTCAGGCCAGGGGTAGGAAAATCCGCGGTCCTAACAGCAGCAACATAGGGTTAATATAGATCATCAGGGGGTCGATAGCTGTAAGATAGAACCATGTACCTTAAAGGATAGGCCCCCTTCAACTTGACAAAGTCCAAAAAGTCGTCCTCTGTGATATACGTCACTCTGTCAATTGACTGGCAGGGGAGGCCAGACTTGACCCTGAGTCCGCGTTGCTTCTCGGCCTTGGCACCGGTCAGGGGAGGTCGCGCTCCCATACCATAACCAGCGGCTTGTTGCTCCCATCGTCGACAAGGTCGGCCCGGACAAACTCGTGGTTCCAGTCGGTGCAGCACTTGTAATGCGAGAGTCGTCGCAGCCGGATATTGTCAACCTGATCGAGGATCGAAGAGCCGTGCTTACGCATGAACCGGGGAAGGGAATCAAGAAAGGCCACCTTGACGAGGTGCGGTCCATGACAAGACACCCGGCACCAGTCGGGCCATTCTTGGGCGGGAGGGTATTGAGCCATCGGGGGGGCAAGCTTGTTGGGATCTGTCGAGGGCCCCCAGACGAGTTTTGACGTCGCTCGAAGGAGAGCATCTTGGAGGAAAGAGAAGAGGGATACCGTGGGCAGTGTCATATTAAACCAACTAGCCGTGATGAGGGAAAGAACCCAACTATTCGCGTGTCTGGTATTGATTGATTGTGTTGGGTGTCAATGATGCCTAATTTCCAAGTTGTTGCTGTGTGGGTGTTGCCAACCTTACCTTCTCGGGGACTGAACCTGGCTCTTATTTGACGTGGTCTGCTGCCCGCTGAGGTTGCACAATGACTGTGGCGCCTAACGATAGGTCAGGAATTGTGGGTCACAGTCCTGCATTCGAGATCGGGGTTGAGACTTGAGAGTTTTCCGTTGAGCTTTGAATATGTCTTGCAGCAACTGGTGCATATATCAAAGTTTTACAGAGACAACCTGCATCGTACTATTGGGGCGAGCTTTCCCCCAAACACTGGAGGCACTCATCATGCAGGCAGCCAACGGTCAGGAGTGGTTACTGTAGGGCTGGCAGAGCCGATGGCCTGGTTGATGGGCTCCAGGTTCTGGTCAACAGCCCTATCAAGTAATCTCCCGTCCTACGCGCATCTGTTTTAGTTGCCGTGCAAATCAAATTAAGCAAGAGTAAGTGTGGGACGAAGGGAATCAACAGGCAGGAAGAACGGTGATAGATTGGTCTGGTGGTTGTCTGGGGAGGAAGAGTGGATGGATGGATGGATGGATGGATGGATTTTATTTCGCCCGGAGGCACTAAGCCTAAAGGGCCTTGGCACGCCTAAGTACATTCGATTCCTCCGCTTTGCCTTGATCTCGTCCAAGCCCTTACATTGTTTACCTTGTACAACGCCACATCATGCCTCTTTTCTCAATCGCGAGCAAATCGACTTGGAGGCTGCATTCTCCAAGTGTTCAGCGTCCTATCTTCAGCGGCTAAAGCGGGACCTGCTGGATGAGGTTGTGTGGTGTTAGTTGCGTGAGTTCCTTTAATGTGATCTGGAGTCACTGCGCTTGGCTCGGCCCTTGCTCGTTGTCCGGTTCCAATCTTCCCGTTGCCAATGCCAAGTATTGATTTGTATTCTCAAGCTAAGCTCGGCAATACATTGTAGAGGTGGCAACGTGTCTACCTACATAGACCCTCTACCTTGCGTCCCCTTGGATCCATATCCGCTTCCTTCGCGGGGCACTACCGGTTCCGCAAGTCAATACCAGTTTGCACCTTAAGCCTACTTCCATAGCCAACCCAAAGACTCTACCCTCGATAGCCATCTTCAGGATCCTATCCTCTCAGTAGACCGACACGCGCGTCCGTCCTCTCGAGCCATACAGAAAGTGTCGTAGCTGCAGTCCGCCCACCCAGTCTTCCGTCGCTTCCATTGTATGCTGCGCCCCGCGGGTTGTCGAATCCGTTTCGCGCTGCCTTGCAAAGTCTCCTTGGCAAGGCCGACCGTGTCTCGCAGGAGTTCGCCCATCTTGTATCCTCTCTGTACCCGGAACAGCCAAGCAACACAGTGTTGTCCCTCCTACTAACCAAAGTGCTTCGTCGTCCTCTGTGTGGGTTCGGAACGCTAGGTCCTGTCGCTTGCCATCGCTGTGATCATCCGCTTTCTCTTCGCTTAGCGTCCCGTTCCCTTCCGGCAGAGCAGCCCGAGAGCACCCCAAGGGTGTCCTATCCCACGACCCAGTTGTCCGTCGATTGTAGGATCGATTTCGCAGTCGTGTGTCGGGTGGTTTTTAAATTGTTCCCTTGTTGCTTGTGGGCGGGGATTAGGGCTCTTGAGCCCTGCTCCCACACCCGTAGCCCCAGCCAGCGGACGGTGCTAACCGGTGTTGACTCTTCTTAGCTCTGCAAATACCTGGAGGCGAAGGCATTTACAGGTTCCCAGCCGGCACCACCGGAGGAAGAGTGTCCTGGGCGCGGGGCAATTGGTGGGCGCAAAGTGGTAGAACGCTGGGCGGTCTGGAAGATGTGAGCCCGGGCGGTGCCCCGGATCTGACAGTATGGCTACGATGACGTCACGGCTTGCCTGAACTGCAATCACTCGACAGAACTTTTAGGGCAGTAAACAAATGTTGACCCGGAAACTATAGGGGGCCGGATCTGCTGACGGCATCTTCATTGTCCGGAATACAATGATCGTGGTTGTTACAGAGCCGGCCGTGAACCGGGAACGCGAACGTGATGTCGTCCGGCAAAACATCGGGTGAATGAGAAGTTGATACTGCTGAGTCATCAATGACAGTCGTGCGGCTCCCACTAACGTAATCTATCACCTTCAGAACCAGACCACCTTCAGAACCTTCCGCCCCGCACCCCACCACGTCGACTTCAGACGCACCCACCCACAGTACCACCTCGGTAAAATGCCTCTGCCTTTGCAGCATGAAGAGAGGATCCAATTCGCCGTCGAGGCTCTACGTTCTGGCCAAATCCGAACCATTCGCAAGGCTGCAGATGCCTTTGACGTGCCGTACGCCACCTTGCGGGGACGCGTCGCGGACGCGTCCCCCGTCAACAATCTCAAATTTCTTCTCGGAAACTTCGAGAAACGGAAGAAGCTGCATTGGTTCAGTGGGTCAAGTCACTCGATGACCGGGGCATGTCACCGACAATCGGGTATATTCGACAGATAGCCGACCTTCTTCTCCGTGAGCGTGGAAGCCTGGTCTTGCTTGACGCGTCAGTTGCAGCAGTGGCAGATACGATGAACACTGTCGGAGAGAATTGGGCATGCCGATTCTTAAACCGACACCTGGATTTGAAGTCAAGATACCTCCGGAAGTACGACTACCAACGAGCCTTGTGTGAGGACCCTGAGAAAGTGTCGGAGTGGTTTCAACGAGTGCAAAACACTATTGAGTCAAAGGGTATCCTCGATTGCGATATCTACAACTTCGACGAGACCGGGTTCCAAATGGGAGTGGCAAGCACGGCAAAGGTTGTCACTCGATCTGATCGGCGAAACCGACCTGTTGTTGTTCAGCCTGGGAATCGGGAGTGGGCAACTGTCATCCAGTGCATCAACACCACCGGCTGGGTCCTTGACCCAATGATCATCTTTGAGGGCAAGCTTCACATCTCGACATGGTACCAAGACTCACCATTGCCACCTACTTGGAGGATTGCAGTCAGTGAGAATGGATGGACGACCGATGAGCTTACTCTCGAGTGGCTTCAGCGAGTGTTTGAACCGCAAACTCGAAGCCGAACAGTTGGCCGGTACCGCCTCTTGATTCTCGATGGCCACGGGAGCCATATGACACCAGAGTTCGACAACTTCTGCAAAGAGAACTCGATCCTTATCGAGTGTATGCCACCACATTCGTCACACCTTCACCAGCCTCTCGATGTTAGTTGCTTCTCGGTCCTTAAGCGGGTATACGGCGACTTGGTCAGAGGAAAGATGGCCGTTGGCATCCACCACATCGATAAACCACTCTTCCTTGAACTCCTCCTCGAGGCCCATACTAAGACTTTCACCTCGACAAACATCAAAAGTGGCTTCAAAGCAACAGGGCTTGTTCCATTCGATCCAAGTCAAGTGCTTGCTCGGCTCCGAGTCAGAGTACGAACACCAAGCCCCCTACCTCCACCTGTTCAACCAAGCTCGACACTTCCGCTCAAGACACCATCAAATGTTATTGAGCTTGACCACCTCCAGAGGCAGAGGCAACGTGCAAATGCAACAAGCCCAACAGACAGGAATCTACAAAAGATTGTCAAAGGGTGCCAGATGGCCATGCATAACGCCACTCTCTTACAAGAAGAGAACTCGCGGCTCCGAGCCGAGAACACTCGACAAAAGCAACGACGTCAAAACCGTCGAGCATTCATCCAAACAGGGGGTTCCATGACAATTGGAGAGGGAGTGGCTACCTCAGAGCATCGGAAGGCCCCAAAGGCAAAGACTCCAAAGGCCCCAAAGGCCCAGGAAGCTTGTGTGGAGGATCAAGGGGGGGAGGTAACAGCTGTCGAAGCGGTTGAGCCAATCGTACGAAAACGCGCACCACCGAGGTGCAGTCTCTGTAATTCAACTGAGCACACTGCCAGGACTTGCCCGTGTAAATAGCAAACAGATTGATATAGTTTGCTTCTATTCTAGATTCTTTGTTGTGTTGCAAGATGCATTTGAAATCGACGTGGTGGGGTGCGGGGCGGAAAAGTGGTTCTGAAGGTGGTCTGGTTCTGAAGGTGATAGATTACGTTAGACGCACACGCGTGTGCGCCTTAGTCAGCCCAAATTAATTAGTCAGCATAAAAATGCATCTAACGCAGCATCAACCCTGTGCACCCACTGAGCCCCTAAATGTCACCACCACTACTCTGCCTAACTATCTGAATACCGCAAAGGGCATGCCCTTGAGGTCCTTATATGGCCAACTGCGTGGCACTTCGAACACGTGGTTGGTGCCCGACGGGCCTGGGCCTCAACCGCTTCAAACTGGCTCGGCTCCCGCTGAGTGCTTGATCTTGATGTTGGGAGTGCACTTTGGGTCCGAATTGGCTCGATACGCTGGCGAGGCTCAAGAAGGTGAAGTGGAGCCCCATCGCGTATCAAGCGCCAGTGCGAGTGAAAGTCTTCGAGAAGAAGAGGTTCGCCTTGGCGTAGAGTTAGCACGTGTACGCATGGGAGCCCATAGACGCGTGTAAAGGTGCCCGTACAAGTAGACGATGGAGGGGGGTCTCTCCACTGCAACTGCCTTTGCTCCTCAACCTTCCTTAGCGCTTCGTGAGAGACCCAGCCTTGTATAGCCCTATATAGAGCCTTGTCAAGCTCAAGGGGTGTACGAATCTGCTGCTTTGCTTGGTTGGACTGCAACTCGGAGAGTTGGTTATTTAAGGCAAGCCGAATCGCCTTCCACGCTTCGAAGAGGTCGAACGTCGACCTCTTAAGGTACGACTTGAGAAGCGCGTGAATCCCTTCAACACGGGAAGTAGCTGTATTCCCAAAATGAGCTTGCTGGTTGACCCATGCAGCAACAAGCTTCTCCTTGTATGGCAGAAGCCACGTCTCCTTGATATAACCAACCTGCTCGAGGTTTGTTGAGGTATACTTCTTCTCGAACTCCTTTAGGCGCTCCTTATACGCCTCTTCAGTCGGCGAGCCAAGAATCAAGAACCAGGAAGTATAGAACTCTCCCCATTCCTTAGCTGTCTGGAAAACAGGCTGACATCGCGCGAGGACTGCCTTATTTGCATGCCAAACGCAAAGAGATGTTGCTGATGGAAAGAGAATCGAAGCCGCGTTCATGACTGCTAGGCATCGGTCTGTCAAAATGACAGATGGGAAGACTCTGCCACACTGCTCGTACAACATCTTTAACCGCTCGAGGGCCCATGTGTAGTCTTCTTCTGTCTCGCCACTCAAGAACGCAAAGGCGATACAGAAGGAGCGCCCAGTCGCATCAACGCCAATCATATCGAGGAGCGGCATGCCGTATTTATTCGTCTTGTACGTACAATCGAGGAGGAGGACTTCAGGGTACGCTCGAAGGTAGACAAGAGAGTCAGGGTGCGCAAAGAGAACTGCTGTTACGTGCCTATCTGGCCCGTACTGCACACGGCTCCAGAAGCCTTCCTTCTCAAGCTGATTTGAAAGCGCGTGAATTGGGCTCTCGCCTTGACGAGAGTCTCGGCGGACTTCGGCGATACGGTTGTAGATATCTTGGCGTGTCGCTAAAGAGCCGCTTTGCCGTACGACTGTCTGGATCTCCTTCGGCGCGAGGCCAGCGTCTGAGAGTGCTGCCAATTGTGACGTGCCGCCAGAGAGCTGTCGGTGGATAGGGTGCGCAGACGGGTGAAGGCTTGGCTCGTGGTTATGGACAGCAAAGCGTACTTCAGGGCGGTGTTTCAGAGTCCAGCCTTCGCTAGACTCCCTGGCGAGGACTGAAAAAGGGCAATTCGTCATGCGTGTGGTTGTTTTTCTCTTTCCCTCGCGTAAGTTGCCTTGAGAAGGTAGTCGGCGGCTGCGATCACATGCATAGAAGACTCTGAGGAAGCCAGTTGCCTCACGAATTGACCTCTGGGTTGTAAAGGCATAGCCTCGAGGCTTAGCCCAGGTATTGATTGATTCAAACAAGGCCTGTCGAGACTCAAAATAGCCTTCGGGAGGGAGGCAGTCGTCTGGGAAGGTGGCCATAGTGGTGGTGATGATGGTGATGGCATTCAGGGGCTCTGTGGGCACAGGGTTGATGCTGCGTTAGATGCATTTTTTATGCTGACTAATTAATTTGGGCTGACTAAGGCGCACACGCGTGTGCGTCTAGTGGGAGCCCAGTCGTGCAGCAGGAGCATCGTTTTCAAGCGTTTGAAAATATAGTCGAACGCTTACTTCAGGAATAGTTCATTGATGTGAGATCGCAGCAGACTAATGACAGTGCTCCTTGTCTCAATCGTTAGTCTTGGCCGCCCGTTTCTCGCGGAGCATACGTCGACGGTGGCTAAAAGGCTGGCGATCACAGCATGATGAATGGGGCGCGGAAGGCATGGTTGACCATCAGGCCGGTGCTGGGCGGTAGCGATTAAGCGCGCTGGCAGCAATGGTACCATTCGCACACCAGCTTTACAACGCGTTTAATGCTGCCATAAGCCATAGCGAACGTGTGCGACCAGTAGCATCAGTGCGTCGCGAACAGTCGCACCAGTGCACAGTGCCGTGCGAATAGTCGCACCAGTGCACAGTGCCGTGCGAATAGTCGCAGGGTGAGGGGGGGCGGTGTGCGACCAGTAGCACAGTTGCCGAGTCGCAGTGGCGGCTGTGTGTGACTAGTAGCACAGTGCCGTAGCGAACAGGGGTGGCAGGTACCGACGGAGTGGAGTGCGACCGGTCGCAAAGCGTTATGCTCCACGAATGATAACGTGCGACTGGTATGCGTTCTCGGTGAGTCGCAGTCAAGAACCCGTTCCTGCGTAGAGTCTCTCACCATTTCTCGAGTTCGTAGCATAGAGACCCCATGTCTGTCTGCCATTGATGCAGTGCGACCAGTACTATCCTTCACAAGCCAGCCTGCCATGGGGTAGCGCGGCACTGCCGACGCGGGGAACTCGTGAATATCGCAAGCCACGAGAAAGACAGCGTGCGACCAGTATGCGTTCTCGGTGAGTCGTAGCCAAGAACTTGTTCCTGCGTAGAGACTCTCACCATTTCTCGAGTTCGTAGCGTAGAAACCCCATGTCTGTCTGCCATTGATGCAGTGCGACCAGTACTATCCTTCACAAGCCAGCCTGCCATGGGGTAGCGCGGCACTGCCGACGCGGGAACTCGTGAATATCGCAAGCCACGAGAAAGACAGCGTGCGACCAGTATGCGTTCTCGGTGAGTCGTAGCCAAGAACTTGTTCCTGCGTAGAGACTCTCACCATTTCTCGAGTTCGTAGCGTAGAAACCCCATGTCTGTCTGCCATTGATGCAGTGCGACCAGTACTATCCTTCACAAGCCAGCCTGCCATGGGGTAGCGCGGCACTGCCGACGCGGGGAACTCGTGAATATCGCAAGCCACGAGAAAGACAGCGTGCGACCAGTATGCGTTCTCGGTGAGTCGTAGCCAAGAACTTGTTCCTGCGTAGAGACTCTCACCATTTCTCGAGTTCGTAGCGTAGAAACCCCATGTCTGTCTGCCATTGATGCAGTGCGACCAGTACTATCCTTCACAAGCCAGCCTGCCATGGGGTAGCGCGGCACTGCCGACGCGGGGAACTCGTGAATATCGCAAGCGCCACGCCCACGAGAAAGACAGCGTGCGACTAGTATGCTTTTTTGGTGAGTCGCACGTTCAAGAACCCGTTCTCGCGTCGAGATTTTGAAGAAGCCTATCCTCCTTTCTGGCGATTATTTCTAGCCTATTATCACCTACGTGATGGACCGCTATGCCCTCTGTGCCTGTTCTCCCCAAAGACAACCTCGCCTCCTTTATCATGACTCATCCAATCATCGTCGTCGCCAGCTTCTTGACCACAATCAAGTCGGCCTGGGATATATCGCGCATGGTCCGCCAAAAGCGGGCTGCGAAGAGTCTCAAGACCGAGATCAAGAGCACCTACATTCTTCTGCAGCAAGCCTACCGCAAAGGACTGCTCCTGGAAAGACAGTTCGACTACCTCTTCGAACGCTTGATGCAGGCAGAGGCCCAAAATAATAGTATATATCCCTGTGTCCTTTACAGTAACGCCACTTACGCCTATTAGTTGATGCCTTACAGCGGATTCGTGCTGACTTCCAGGCCATCCTGGCAAGGGAATCGGGACAACCGGCCCGGCGACGGGTGTAACGACAGAGGGACATGACGTACTAAGCCGTCTCACTTGGGAGCATGGCTGTAGGATAGTAGTACAAGAGACATAACGTTAATCTTTTCGCTGCTTCTTTTCTCCATTTGTTTCCGGTTGACGTCACCGAGCCTCCTAATATGGGGTTGGCCTAAGCAGCTGGCAAACCGCCAAGTAGCAATGTAGTCAATTCCCGTTCCTCTGCAAGCAGGGCAAACACGAGTCCGCATTGCGCCTCATGCGGACCACAACAATAAACAGGAATCACGGGGTAAAACATTAGTCTCTACCGAGAAACTGCAAACACCGTCTCGCTTCGCTAGAGCTGCCTAGCACCAGAACGAGAAGCCGAAAGCGAGGCTCCAGAACGGGTTTGCGGGACGTAAACACGTTCTAGTCACTTTCCTGTTGCTATATATCTCCCTTCTGTGGACCTCGAAGGGCAAGGCACATAGCAGAGACACCGAACCAGGCATCCCCGAGTTCTGATTCCTAGACAGCAACAGTTACCGATCCAATAACAGAGCCACGTCGCACTAGTTCAAACCAGCTAGAACACAAAGCCGACACTGCAAAACTGTCTATGGCTCAGTCTAAAGAATTGTTCCGGGGCTTTGATGGCTAACGAAGTTGTCAACCACATGGACATGGATGAACCCACCGAAACGATGACTTTTGATTTCGACCCCATGGATATTGATGAACCCACTGCAGCTGCCGCTGTCGATTTCGACCCCATGGACATTGACAGACCAGCTGAATTCAACACCGATGGGACCCGTTCCGGAAAGAACGCATTCGGTTGTCACTCCGAGTCCATCAACCAAGACACCAAAGGGTGCCCAACTTGTAAGCACTGCGAACCCCACCATTTGCATATGTGTTCTGCGGTCCACGTGAGGCCGATCGCATCCGCATATGGGACGGAACTCGGTTAACAACCAGAAAGGCGGAAGACCTTTTCCTCCGACCCGAACCAAACTCTCCAGGTCTAAACGGCAGAGTCATATCCAGCATTCGAAGAGCCAACCGACCAGGGTTTCAGTGCAAGGCCTTGGCAAGAAGGATAAGAGGGCAGTACGATTGGAATCCCTGTCCAGAAGGCTCCTCAGACGCGATGCAATCGAATGTTTTGCTAGCAACTGCGGGATGATCTGGGGAGACTGGACGTCATTGCTCCGGAAAACGACGTTGCCGCCTCATGTCGCTAGTTCGGACACCCGAGTCATCGCCGCATTTAGAGCTATAGACGATGTGATCTCAGCAAAGCAAAGCATATGTGTATTACGATGGCTTGCTTATATGAGGCTGATGGCTCTATTCGATCACCTCAAGCCCGTGGTCAAGTCTGAAAGAGAGAAGGGAGAAGCCCACCGGGGGCGGGGTGATCGCGACATCAGTGCCGTTATGGACATATACGAGAACGCCCGGCGGAGATGCTCGAATACACAAGCATCGAGGGATACGATAGCGGAATATAGGCGCACCGGCAAGCGTGTGAAGACGCTTGCAGGCCCATCGCCCCTCTTCCTCCTTGTCTATTCAGAGGAAGCCGAGCCGATCATGTATGCATCTCCCCATATATCGCTGTTTCTTTTTCATCCGATGCTAATTATGCCGTGGCAGAAACGCCAGAAGGACAGACAACCGAACTTTAGCGCTACTAGCGACGACAGTTCTGCGGCGTTGTCCTTCCCGATTCGTCAGTTTCTGTACTCGCCTCGCCGAGCAAGTAGAATGGGCAATCCGATCAGATCGTTTGCCAGACATACACGAGATGTGGCAACATTCCATGCGGTAAAAACCACACGCAACTTGGAGAGTTATGGAACTCAGACGCGTGCAACGTTCTAGGATTGTGACGGTAATATTGCGATACTGGAATTGGGGTTGGAACTGCGGGCTGGAACCTGACAGAAATTTGGTATGACAGTACTGTGTAATTAGCGGTGACAGTAATTTACGGCGACAGGCATTTCGCGGTGTCGGGATTCTGCGGTGCTGGGGATTTCGTGGTGACCGTGATTTGGGGGTGACGAGAGAGAATTTGGTGGCATTTGGGGGTGGCCGGAATTCTGTGGTGCTGAAGATTTGGGGGTGACAGGGATTTGAGGGTGACAAGAATTTGGCGGTGACAAGAATTTGGCGGTGACAAGAATTTGGCGGTGACAAGAATTTGGCGGTGACAAGAATTTGGCGGTGACAGGATTTTCCGAACAGAGTGGGGAGTCCCCGTAAAATAGAGATTGGTAACGTAGGTAAGGTAATTACATGTACCCAGTGATAGTTACAAAAATCTGATTGACGGTAACGCTTGCGCCCATTACCCGTCATTTGACAACAGCGCCCATAGGAGAAGACGCATTACGCATTGGGGATGGAAA
Source organism: Collariella sp. IMI 366227 (assembly GCA_027946355.1). Taxonomy (NCBI): domain Eukaryota; kingdom Fungi; phylum Ascomycota; class Sordariomycetes; order Sordariales; family Chaetomiaceae; genus Collariella; species Collariella sp. IMI 366227. The sequence continues at coordinate 146,102 of JAPEUS010000022.1, read as the reverse complement.
TCTAGAAGCGCTACGACACGAAGCTGCATATGGGAAACTCGATGGACTGTATTCATTCGCCCTGGGTGCCTGCACCGCTGTCTCCCGTTTGCCCTCTGCCCTTCCCCCAATCCCCAAACGCGTTAGAGCCCGTCTCTCCCATGTCCCAGTTTCTGCCCGCAATGGCTGCATCGGCGCCGGCTCGGCCCCGCAAACGCGTTGCGGATGCTGAGCCTCGCAAGCTCCCGCGCAAGATCATCCAGCTCGTCCTTGTCACGTCGCGATGTAGGCAGCGAGAAGCGCACGCGTTTTCGTACGGGTTGCTCTAGCTCGAAATGGCGGCCCTGCGTGTCGAGCGATCGCATAGCGATTCGGGCGTTCTGCTCGTGGATCATCCGCTCCAGCCCCCGCGTGTGTTGGTAGCGAGCGGCGTCGACGTGCCGGTCGAAGTAGCGGCTTCGAAGTTTGGGCTCCTTATAGTCCGGACGCGGGGTCGGTGGACGATTGCCGCGTTCTGGGCCCGCCCCGGCCGCTAGATGAAGCCGCTCGGGATAGCGATGCATAGTGATGCTACACTTGTTTGAGATAGCGTCGAAGTTGGGTGCGAGCCCTGTACAGTGACCCTCGAGGGATGCCCTTTCTCCTTTTGAGTGAGCAAGATGTCTTGAGAATCAGTATCCTTCTGCCTGGGCCGTGTTCGTGTGTCCTGATTCACGTTTCTGCTTCGCGTTCCCGCTTCACGTTTGCGGCAGCCCCAACAGCATACATAAGCGCCTTTCTCCATCGTTCCTTTGTCCTTCCATTTACTATAGCTAGGCTCAACGCGCAGATTCCACCATCTTTCTTGCATTCGGCCCATAAACGAACAGAAGCCTCGTCACTTGAACCCACGGAAAAAATGGTCTCCCTCGATAAACAGTATAAAAATCTTCGACTCAACAACGAGATCAAGCCTCTTCTTCGTCGATATGGCATTCCATTCGGCAATGGGGCCAGCAAGACCAGCCTACTTACGTTGTTGGAGGCAAGCGGGTTCCCCCTAGACCGAGTAGAGCAAAGTGCAACAGCACCAGACCTCGAATCGGTCGAAGTTCTTGGTGTCGAGCAGATTGCTAAAGATTATCCACCTCTCGGCTCCGACACGCCTCCAAACCTCGACTCCGATGAGGGCTCCGGCGGCAACTCTGGTGACGCCATGGACGAAGACTCCGGCGGCAGCTCTGGTGACGCTATGGACGAAGACTCCGGCGGCAGCTCTGGTGGCGGCTCTGGTGACGGCCCCAGTCCCGGCTCGGGTTTGGACTCGAGTTCTGCGAGGACGATACAACGTATGGTTGATCTTTCGGATCACAAAGGCCATGCGGAGAAGGCAATGCAGGCCGGTATTCCTGATCCAGCCAACAAACTCACCGACCTCGAGCGACAGCTACTGCTCCAATATCCTGCGGCGTCTGCATGCTTGCCCACCATTACGATGGGTCTTGGTCAGGCAAATCTTCAAACGAAAGTGACAGGTCTCGTGGATTGGTTTGCGTCGTTGGCAAAGAGTCAGAACATCCCCGTCGGCTCTGCCCTCGTCTTCTTTGACTTTTACCTTTCCTGCCCGGACCTGGACTCTGTGGCCTATTTCCTTGACAAGGATTACCGAAACCGTTGGCATGATGATAGCCCAGACGCCAGAACGCAGGCCGCCAAGCGCCTCGACAATCTCTGGGCTCTTGCCTTGAATTCAGCCGAGGCGGCTCGGAAGGCCACAACTACGAACACGACCTCTTCCAGTCCAACTTCAGAGGAAGACTTCTTCATGGACGTTATTGATCCCTTCGATAATATGCCAACCCAGGGGAAGGTCGTCGGAATCCACATGACGAAGAAGAGTACGCTAGGAGTCCGACTCCCAAGTTTGTCAGCAGAATATCCAAATCTGGGGCGTGGCCTCTGGGTCGACTGCAAAAGCGGAAAGGAGCTAGAGGCTTACAACCATTACATCAAGACATTCCCAAACAAGGGGAAGCTTTCGTCGGCCGATGAGAGTCTACTCGCCGCCTGTAAAACCCCAGTGGACTTTGAGCTCGACAGCGTTTTCAGGATGAAGTGGGGGAAGACGTTTCACGTTTACGGGTATGGCCGTCCAACGAATGGGGATCTTCATCATCCCTTGATGTTCTCTAAGACCACCCTATCGAAGGTCTTCAAAAAGGCCGCCACTATGGAAATGCTTCAGACGCACAGCAACAGAACCGGCCAAGCTAGCTACGAGGGTGAAGGTGAGGCTCTGCCCGAGGTGATCAGCTTGAGGGCGAGGCGGTCTACGCCAGTTCAGTAGCTGCCAACATTATTCACATCACTTGGCAGCCCCGGCTCTCATTAGGTATGCTCACGGGTTGAGCCGGATACATCAGGCTTTTATCGCTAGGGTTTTTCGTTGGTATTTGTGTGGCAGCAAGAAGGGGTCTTGGCTAGTCTTTCTTAGTTGCTATCGTTCTCTACTTTGGCTTATTCTCCTACACTGTTCTCTTCGTTTTGTTTGCTTTTGTTCATTTGTTTTCGTTTGTTTTCTTTGTTATTTCTGTTGGCTTGAGTATGTAGTTCAACGGCAAATGCAGTAGGTAGTACGCAGGTCCTGCCCAGGTTTGACCGCAGTAATTGACTAAAGTTCCTGATTCCTATTTTACATAGCAAGGATTCCAGTCGAAATGCGAGAGGTGAGAGCACTTCGACCATTCTGGGCAGAGCTATTACCGTCATCGAATACAAAGCCCGGCTTTGCACACTAGAAAAGGCTGCTAAGAGCCGCGGGCCCAGCACTTGCAAGGGGAAAAGAGATAGAGAAACATCTTGTAACGTTAGTTCTATAGGTTCAATTTTGTTTAAATACTAAAGAATACTCTTTACTCATGGAAAAAGTGAACTGGTTGACTTGTAGGCAGGCATCAATCACCTTCCTTTAAATGATAACAGTGAGACGGGAATAGTGAAAAAGCGGTGCTATTGCGAGTTTCCCAGCTCCGGGGGAGCCTCGTCTAGTCGTGCTCCCCGCTTACGGCTCCCTGATCTCTTCTTTGTTACGGTTGTTGGGCTCAAATGTAGGGGAATTGGTAATGATGGTTTGTATTGATTTTGTTGGTTGTAAGGTTGAAGTGTGGAAGACGTGAAAAATGGGCGCGATGGCTAACGTTAAGTTAGTTATTAAATATTATTACTATTCCTACACCGCTGTGCCCTGCAGGCATGTCGGACCCTCAGACATTTACTATACAGGAAAACCGCGCCCTTGCGGGCCGGGTGAAAAACCTATACCGATGATTAAGGGAAGAGATCAGTGAATGAGCCTGCGAAATACAAAAAAGAGAAGGCCCCTTGGCCTCCGACCGGTGGGAGTCAGATTGCCTACTCCAGCTCGAGCTTCCTAGCCAAGCTGTACATCGGCAGTCTTCCTGAATCCATCAGCCAGCCCAGTATCCTCCTCGTCAGCCGAACAGTTGAAGGACTGGCACCCTGTAGAACAGAGTTAAAGTCTCGTCGCGTCCTGACATCTGCTCTCTCCCACGTCCCAGTCAACGGTGGGGCCAAACACCACACCACCAGGTGTTCAACAGTCTCACGCCCTTCGCCGCATTCGCAGCAGGGCGTCAGCACACTTAGGACTCCCCATTTGAACAAGAAGTCCCGGAGGCCTATGTCCCCAGTTCGGACTTGGACCAACAACGAGCTCTTCGCTTTGCTCAGTCCCTCATGCTTCTTAAGAGTCTTGTCCTTGAATAGAGTCTTCTGCTGGTGGTCTCGGTCGTCCGCTGGTCTTGTCGTCGCCCAGCCGTCTCGTCCCTTCAGCCATCTCTCTCTCCAAGCCTCCTCGACTACCCTGTCCGTGTCGGTGGTTTCCCCGGTCCAGCGTACTATTACTCCTGCGGCCTCTTCTACCGCTGTCGGCCTCTGCGGCCTAAAAGCCCGTGGTCGGCCCCTGTTGCTCGGCCTTGAGTAGAACCTCCGGCGTATCTTGTTGCAAGCTGCATGGGCAATGGTCCCTGGAGCCTTTTTGCCTCCTTGGCCGTTATCGAGAGCCGGTTGTTGCAGCCTGGTTTCGAAGTCGGCAAGCCGTTTGTTGAGGTATAGGTCCAATGGCGGCACCCATTTTTCTGTCTCAAGATTGCGGATTGGAGTGGACTTGAAAGCTCCTGCCACAATCCGCAAGCAGGAGTTTTGAGCCTTTCCAAGATCCTTGGTGATCCCCTTCGTTGCTGGCTTGCCTCCTTTTTCCGTGGGGATGTGGAAAGAATTGAGGGTCAAATAGAGGGCAAATGGAGGGCATATGGAGGGCACTTGGAAAGGGCACGGCGATCTGGTGGTTGACTGCTTAAATTGACTGCATTGAGCCGTTGTTCCTTGTTCTTGTTCTTGTTGTTGTTGAACGTTGGCAGATTGCATGGTTGGATGGATGGATTTTATTTCGCCCGGAGGCACTAAGCCTAAAGGGCCTTGGCACGCTAAGTACGGATTACATTCGATTCCTCCGCCTTGCCTTGATCTCGTCCAAGCCCTTACATTGTTTACCTTGTACAACGCCACATCATGCCTCTTTTCTCAATCGCGAGCAAATAGACTTGGAGGCTGCATTCTCCAAGTGTTCAGCGTCCTATCTTCAGCGGCTAAAGCGGGACCTCTGGATGAGGTTGTGTGGTGTTAGTTGCGTGAGTTCCTTTAATGTGACCTGGAGTCACTGCGCTTGGCTCGGCCCTTGCTCGTCGTTCGGTTCCAATCTTCCCGTTGCCAATGCGTATTTGATCGCCGTGCGGACTGCCTTCATGTCTGGTGACCAGTGCTTTGAATCTGATGGTACTTTCCCTCCTAAATAGAACGAGAGGCTCCCTTGTCTTGTTGTTGTGCATTGCAACATGTCTTTCCTCAACGCTGTCCATCTCACGCATCGTAGGAGAAAGTGTCCCACTGTTTCAAAGTGCGGTGTGGAAATCAGGGTTCAAAAAGAACAGTGCCTACGGAAGGGGTGACTGTAAAGTGCGCTAATGCATCGAGGCGCTTCTTGTTCTGGTTTAGACTCCTGACGTCCAATGTTTAACTCGAGTCCCAAAACAGGTGTCAAGCCTGGCCAAATCTAACACGGATAGGTGCATGCCAAGTTTTGATCCATGAGTTTCACAACCAAGGCCAAGACCCCGCCCACCCGCTGTTGAGGGGCAGACCGCCCAGCGATTCTACCACGCCCACCATTTTCCCTGCGCCCACCTTCAACCTCTTCCCCACTAATTCAGTCTTTATACATCTCCTCCCTTGTTGCTCTATTGCCCACGTAACACCAACTCATTCTTATGCCGCGTCTAGTACGACGCCGTCGAATATCAAAGCCAACGCAGCATGATCGAATTCATCGCACTCCTGGGGAAGCTGAAGTCGCCGCGCCGGGGTTGGCTCAAGCGGGGAGTCCCGGAATTGGCGACCGAAACCATTGGCGAACACATGTACCAAATGGCCATGATTCTCATAGCTTACCCGTGGGTGAGGAAAGCGAAACATGCTGCCATCGAGAACCTAGAGCTGACCGGTTAACCAGGACGATCCGGCCCAACGGAGTGCCGCCGTGGAGATGGCCATTGTCCACGACGCCCCCGAAGCCGTTGCCGGAGACGTGATCCCAGCCGACAACATGACCCCTGGTCGGTGGTCCATCTTGACCGTACCTCAGCCTTGACCCTAACGAAACGGCAACAGAAACGAAGCGAATACGCGAGGAGCTAGGCTTGGAATACCTCGCCTGTCTGGCGCGACACTCGGGACTTGACGCGTTCGCCGACCGCCTCGCCGCGCTATGGGACGAGTACGAGGAGCAGAAGACCGCCGTGTCCCGGGTCGTCCACCAGGTCGACAAGTTCCAGGCCCTCGCCCAAGCGTACCTGTACACGCGCCGATACCCCAAGCTCACCCAGCTGGCCGACTTCCGGGACCTTCGCGCGAAACTTCAGGACCCCTGGCTCGTCCAGAGGGCAGACGACATCCTCGGCAAGTGGGACGAGGCGGACTCAAATCAGATGTCGGATATGGTGTTTGTTCTGGTGATTGGCGGGCCCGGAGTGGGCAAGGGCACGCAGTGCGAGCAGGCCGCGCGGAATTTCGGGTTCGGGCACATCTCGGTCGGCGATCTACTGCGGCGCGAGAGGACACGGCCTGGCTCGCTGTACCGGGGCTTTATCGACAAGAGTTTTCGCGAGCATGTACCGGTCCCACCCTCGCTCGCCATGAGACTTCTCTGCGAGGAGCTTCCCAAGCTCGAGGCGGACGGAAACAAGATCCGAGGGTTGATCCTCGACGGGTTTCCGCTGACCGAGGAGCAGCTCGAGGCTTTTGAAGAAGAGGTATACACGCCAGTCCGGTCTCGGTTCACCAGTTGGCTAATTAACTCCACAGGTCTCTCCTCGGTACTCGACCGTCGTGATGCAATGCCCGCCCGAAGTTCTGCTCCAGAGGCTAACCGAGCGGGCACGGACATCGAACCGGGACGACGATGAGGTGGGTCGAATCAAGGAGAGGGTCGCGAGCTTCGAGGAGTCGGACTCCACGACCTTGATGGGCCGGCTCTCCAAGAATCAGGTCTACAAGGTACGAACTTCTCAGGCTTCCCCGAGAAGGGCGGCGGTACTGACAGGTTCTATCATAGATCGACTGCACGCGTTCGATCGAGGAAGTCAGGGCCGACTTCTGGAAATGTGTACAGAGTTCCATAGATCAGGCCGGGCGTGGTAGCTAAACCGCGACGAGACGGAATTGTTCACTGGCAGGAGCACTAGATACAATATTGCGGGATCCTCATTTCGTGGATATGCCATTTAGGCACCTCTCTTTAAAGTTCATCGTATGAAAACGCGCCTGCTACGCTCGTTAAACGGTATAAAGATGAAAGTCATTGGCAGAAAACCTCGAGTCATTCGGCACCAATTTCGTGAACATGCCATCCAGGCTCCCCTCGTCTAGCTCGTCGTAAGAAATGACCGCCCTGTGGGAACCTGCTTCTTGTCAGCATCCGGGGAATCAAATCGTCTCAGCGGTGATCTTACCTTGCAGAAACGCTTGTGATGCCTCCATCACGTCCCTCAGGCAATTTGACAGTTCCCAGAGCAGCAGGTTCGCGACATAGAAGTTCCTGTCAATTAGGGTTCCCGCCTGCTCGGGATGGGACCATCTGTACGACTACAGAACCATCAGCTGCGCGAAGACACTCCAAGCATACAAGAGCTGACGCACCTCGACGGTGTGCTTCATCCAATAGGTCAGTCGCCACGTATCCCTCTCCAGAGTGTTCAGCAACACGAGCGTTGCAAAAAAAGCGTCCTTGCGCTTCGTGGCATCGTCCGCCACCATAGTCGTTTGCAGCATCGGGAGCAGCTGCCGCTCCAGCTGGCAGATGTATAGCTCCAAAAGGCGGTCTAGCTGGTGCTGTACGACACGCGGGGCAGGCACGGTATTCACGAGTGGGCTATCTAGACTCGCGACGGGAAGGCCGACGGAGGCCTGCCAGCCCTTGACGAGGAGTCGGTTCGCGGTCCATAGACGGAGGGCGCAGTGCAGTAGCGGCGAGTGCTCTGGCGCGTACAGGGCGATGGCCGTCAGCAGACCATTGCGGCCGGCCTCGGCGAGACAGTGCTGCACGCACTTGTTGACGTACTGTCGCAGCGCCTCGCTTTTAGGCCTCCAGTCCGGGTCTAGGCCGAGGGCCGGCGTCTTCTCCGCCCACCAGCCGGTTTGACTCTTGGCCCATACCGTGATCTGGTCGTCGTTGACCGGGGCGAAATTTCGGCAGTTAACCTTCAGTGACGGTCCGGCGGCGAAGTGGCAGACCCCGAAACGAAAGGCATTTCCCTGCCACGCGAGGAGGGCCCATTGGTTGAGAGAAGCCTGGTACTGCGTATTCTGCCCTGTTTCCGGGATATTATTCAAGAGTGTCCTGCGGGCAGTGCACATCGGGTTATAGGTACTTACACTTGTTGAAGACAGGCTCGTTGGAGAAGAGGAGGCGGAAACACAGCTCGCCCGACAGGGAGCACTTGACGCAGGCGGAACCCACCATCTCGCACTGGGACGGCATCAACACCGCTGTCCGTAGCCAATTTGGATGCATATCTCACCTTGGAATGACGGAGGAGACAGGGAATACATCGCGGGACGCCGTCCGCGAGGTCAGGGGTGCGGGGCGTACCCTCGACGCCATTTGGTTGGACGGCGGCTAGAGCAGACGTCCAGAGGTCCGCTGGGACTTGGGGAGGAGAAGAAGGAAGCGCCAGATGAAGGTTGTATGACTGGACGAAGTTTTCGTCGTCGCCGGGGGGCGACGAGAGCCAGGTTGTCTCGGTCATAAATGGTGTGCTCGGGGCGTGTGGATTTGGGACGTGTGGATTCGGGACGAACTGGGTTATGTCCTGGTCCCCCATGTGAGACCCCACCTAAGCCCTGGTCTCGCGGCGCCCCACCTGAACCCTGATCTCGCGGCGCCCCACCTGAGCCCTGGTCTCGCGGCGCCCCACCTGAACCCTGGTCTCGCGGCGCCCCACCTCAGCCCTGGTCTCGCGGCGCCCCACCTGAACCCTGGTCTCGCGGCGCCCCACCTGAGCCCTGGTCTCGCGGCGCCCCACCTGAGCCCTGGTCTCGCGGCGCCCCACCTGAACCCTGGTCTCGCGGCGCCCCACCTCAGCCCTGGTCTCGCAGCGCCCCACCTGAGCCCTGGTCTCGCGGCACCCCACCTCAGCCCGGTCTCGTGGCGCCCCATGCTCCACCACGGGTTTCGCACGCGGATGGCGCACCGTGTATGTCCCATCGAGGTGCGTCATGGAAACGCCACTCTTGCGGGACAAAAAGGAGAGCATGCCCATAAACGGCTGAACAGAGGAAGCAGTCTCCAACAGGCCGAAGCAATCACCCGCGCCTGCACCACCCGCTGCGGCCATGGCTATCTCTTTCACCAAGTTCCTTGGTCGCTCTGGCGTCCCCCGGATCGTAGTTACTCAATTATCTCTTGCCATCTTACTGACACTGCTTCAGTACTGCAGCAGGGCCACCCGACATCAATCAACGCCATGGCTTGCTTGGAGCCGACTAGGGTGTCGTCTCCCTCTGCAAGCGTCGGAAAAGCGAAAAGGTTTGGCCACTAAGCTTGAATAGGCCAAGCGTTTTCTCCCCTCGAGGTTCCTTATCGTCACCCCTCCCTCTGCTCTTTGTCATCCCCTGTCTGAGCTGGCTCTGTACTATGTAATTACTGCAAATCCGGGGAGTAACTTGGTCAAGGTTTACATGACGTGGGTGATCAAAAACGAGCTAGGTAATTTGGGGTAACAACGAATGCAACAAGGAACACAAGCTCCATGCCGCCAAGCTTCCTACAACTCACGTATGTACATCCGTACAGGACACGAGAGCGGTCTCAACAGAGGCACAAAAAGTTCTTGGAGCTACAGTGAATGCCTGGTTTTGAGGGATGGTTGCCCTTTGGTGTGGAGCGGGACATTTATAAAGCGCAACGGAAGCTTTTACCACGTCCTCCTCCTCTCCTCGCATGCTTGTTGTAACTGTCGGCCTCGTCTAGGCGGACGATGTTCGCCTAACTCAGAAGCTCTCTAGCCTTCCAGGCATCGTCGCGCGCATACTCGGCGGCGCGCTCAGCCCGGCAGTGCTTTTCCCACATCGAGGCGTAGCGCCCGTTGAGTGCCAGTAGCTCCTGGTGCGTACCACGCTCGGCGACGGCGCCGGCGTCCAGGACAATGATCTGGTCAGCGTGGGTGATGGTCGACAACCGATGGCTATGGCAGTTAGCATTAGATCCAACCCAGACGGGGGGGCCATGACTCACGCAATAATCAACAGTGTCCGATCCTGGCCAAACTTGCCTCTAATCAGCTCTGACTGGATCTTCTGCTCGGTCTCGCCGTCAAGCGCTGAGGTGGCCTCGTCCAGCATAATGATCTTCGGGTTCTTCAGGATGGTCCGGGCAATCGCCACGCGCTGCTTCTCGCCACCGCTGAGCCGCAGGCCGCGCTCGCCGACCTTGGTCTGGTACCCGTCGGGAAAGCTCATGATGCGGTCGTGGATCGCGGCGGCGCGGCAGGCGTCAAAGACCTCCTCGTCCGCGGCGCTCGGGTTGGCATACTTCAGGTTGTACCACAGTGTCTCGTTGAAGAGCATGGTGTCCTGGGGTACGACGCCGATGAAGCAGCGAGCCGAGTCAATGGTCAAGTCCTTCACGTCGTGGCCGTCGACTTCGATGCTGCCGTCTTCGCAGTTGTAGTAGCGGAACATGAGACGGAAGACGGTCGACTTGCCGCCGCCCGACTCGCCGACAAACGCAGTGGTGGTTCCGGGTTGGCATTCGAACGACAGGCCGTTCAGTGCGGGCCTGCGCTTGTCGTAGGCGAAGCCGACCTTGTTCCACTTAATGTAGCCGGTGCATTCCAGCAGCGGCTTCACACCAGGCTTGTCCACGACAGTGGGCTGAATTTTGAAAAGTTCAAGAAGTCTCTCGCCCGAAATCATGGCTGATTGTACTGTCCCGTAGAAGGTGCCGAAGAAGTTGAGGGGCCCCTGGAGCTGGCCGAGGTACATAACCAACATGGCAAAATCGCCAACGGTTTTCTGCTTCTGCGACACTTGGTAGCCGCAGGTCAGCAAAGCGACGAGCATGCCACACATAAACACGACCGACTGGCACATGTTCATGTGGTTGATGCCATATGTGACCTTGGCCTCGGCCACCTGGAACTTCTTGACCGCATTGCCGTAGCGGTCGAACTCCCTCCTCTCGGCGTTGAAGTACTTGACCGTCTCGTACGACATGATCGAGTCGTTCTTGATGGCCACCTCCTCGCGATCGGCGTTGACCATATCGCGACGCTGGTCGGCCCTAGTGGCAGCCATCCGAATGGTCAAATAGAGGTAGTAGAAGGTGATGATGGAGACGAAGAGGGCATACACGGCGCCGAGCTTCCTGTACAGGAAAACTATGGCCACCAAAAGGTCCACCAGCATCGGCACCACCTGGAACGTAACTTGCTCGAGAAACTGGTTAATGGACGCGCCCTTGTTGAGTGCTGAGAGAACCTCGCCCGTGCGCTTGCCGAGGTGGAAGTCCAAAGAGAGCGAATGGACGTGTTCGAAGGCGGCCGATATCAGAGCCTTGTATGTGTGCTGGGAAACAGGGACCCAGAGGATCGACCGGAGGGATCCCAGCAAACCCGAAGGCCCTTGAAAAAGCTTGTAAATAATCAAAAAGCCCAACTGAGACCAAGCGGGGTGAACCCTCGTGTCCTCCTTGCTGAACATTTCGACTACCACCTGCAGCTGCGCTGGCACCAAGATGTTAACAACGCGCTGAAGAATGACCAGGGTGAAGCACACAAAGACAATAAGCTGGAGCCTGGCGGATCTCGTGGGCCAAAGGTATGGGAAGAAGACCGAATAACCGCGGCAATATTCGAACCACGTCTTGTGAGGAAGTTTGTCGGGTCGGTAGAAGGCGGGGCCCTCCTCCTGCTGCTGGTCGCTGTACCCGGAGGATCCATTCGAGCTGCCGCGCTGGTTCGTGCTGCCGTAGTGGGTGTCGCGCCTCGCATGTCCGTTGACATGCCCGTGATGACCGTCGGTGGCGTGGCCGTTGAGCAAGGGGCTCATTTCGTCCGAATCGGATCCCTGTGCCTCCTCATCGTGGAGCCGCTGGCGCTCTTCCGAGCCCCTTTTGGGAACAACAACGTACAGGCAGATCGAGGCGAAAATGAGGAAGAGGCGCACGCCTGCAATGCCGAGGTCGACCTTGTCCCAAAACCCAACACGATTTCCCGGTCTCCAAGTGGAAGCCGGGGCAAGCTGGGCGGAGTGTTTTCGGTCATTGATAGTGAAGATGGAGGTTGACAAGATGATGATCTCGCCGACCAAGCCGAGGGCCCAGAAGGCAAGATGGACAATAATCGGGCGGTTCTTCGATTCAAGGAGCGTGATCATAACGTAGAGATAGAGAAACGCTGAGCCGACAACGTAGACCTAATGCTTTGTCAGCTGTGGGTGTCCCAGCGTATCATGTCGGTAGTCGACATGACATCAACAGCGGGACAAGACTCACAATTCTCTCTTCGCCATACCACAAGGCCTTGTCATCCCCGAATGCTTTGCGAGATGCAATGACATGGAAAGCGATGGCAGCACTATCGGCAACGAACGACAGGGCAGTGCTACCCGTCAGATACAGGAAAGTGATCCAGGCAAAGCCGCCATTGGCGTTGGCGTTGTCGTCCGCTTCCGATGCCTCTTGCTTTCGTTTCCTCCTGGTGACGGGTAACGGCTTGCCGTCGGGGCCCTTGGCGGTTGGAACGACCCGATCCTTGTCGGCCCGGGACGTGATGATGGTATGAACAGCGGCCGAGACGACGAAGGCCAGGAACAGGACCACCGGGTAGAGGAGCTGTGCCTTCTGGAGAAACGTTTCCGCGGTGTTGAAACTCGGCATAGGATCGCCCTGTTCGAGCGGCGTGTCCATGCTGGGCCTGGTGAGCAGAGCGTGGGGTTAGAGGTTTGTGGGGAGAGAAGAAAAAAAAAGACGAGTGTTATTGTAGGCAACACTGTATACTGCTTGCCTGCCGAGGAGAGAGAAACTTGGTGTTGGTGTTGCCCGCCGTGGGAGCGGAGAGATGGGGGTGGAAGGTAGGTAGTAGCTGTGGATATACGGGCTCAGTTCGCAGGTGGAGAGGATGGTCGTTCTGCTAGATTGAGGCGAAGCAACACCGGCGGCTCATGGCCCTGACGGGTTGTGGCGGCAAATGGAGGGGCTGTCAATGACACGGCAGGTCAGTATCTCTAATCACAACCTGGAACCGTCCATGGTCGAGGCGAATAGCGGCATGGTGGGGATGTGAATGTCTGGCTGACCTTGTTGGGTAATTGACAAAGTCTCCAAGATATCCAAGGGTGCTTGATGATCGTGGCGTTGGCGTCGTTGTGGTGGCCTCTCCTGGAGATGTTTTGTGCTCCTGCTTTGTCCTCGGTGTGACCAGCTTTAACAGAAGACCAATCTCAACCGGCCAAGGGTCAAGGTAGACGAGAGAGAGACAGACAGGAATGCGACTAACGGCCCTCGCGAGAAGGAGGAGGATAAACGAGCGTGTGGGACGATGGTCGTTGATTGTTTGGGAGGAAAGTCGAGCGTTGAGAGGACCAGCAGAGGGGCTCCCAGGTATTAGTTGAATCGACGCCTGCCTCGAACTTTCCTCGTCCAGTCGCAGGTGAAGCCGGCAACCTTGAGGTGGGAATCTCAAGAGGTACTCTGGTACCTGCTAGATCGGCGGCCGGGGCCCTGGCCAAGACGGCGTAGGAGTACTCTGGTTCCAGGAGCCAACTACTGGCGGCCACTCACGGGTATTCTGGCGGGGAGTACAGCGAGAGGCCCTGGCCAGGTCCTTTGCCCTGTGGCTACCTTTGAGCAACGCCGATTCCCAATACCATCGAGAAGACGAGCACCGTGAGACATTCTACACATGATCGGATCTTGATTGGTCTCTAGCTTTGCTCATTATCAAGGAACAGTGCAAATCAATCAGGCCGCTGCAAACAGAAGTAGCTTGCGATGTCCACTCGCCTGCGCCTATCCCGCCTCTTAGAAGCGCAGCTAAGAGGTGGCGGCTCAGACTCCCTTGTCTCTCGGCTTCGGTGATGGCAGACACGGCGGTCCGGTCGATACAGGTACGGTAACCTAAAATCCGCTCGGAAGTTATTCCAGGTTCCGGTGGAGTCGCGACGCTGCCTGTTGGCTGCTGGGGCCTGTTGGAAACTTCCATTTTCATCGCTCTGCCTGCGAGGCTCCAGGTTGTTTGTTTTCTTGGCCAGTACTCAGCGACCGACCGGGATCGTCGGGCTCGTCTGCAGCAAGGTGGTGGAGACAACATCTCCAATGCATGAAGCTGTGTCGGCCCTGTCGATGCCCTTGATCTGCACCAGGGGGGGGTCGATCCAGGATTCCAGATCCCTGTGTCAAAAGCACAGGCAGCATCAAGCCAAAAAAGACCTGAATCGCAGGTCTCGATGGATGGATGGCTGAGATCTTGATTTTCCCTCGGCAGGGGCAGCGCATATGCAGTCACCTGGCAGTTCGAGGCTGCCGTCCACGGCCGACACCAGACATCAGACACCAACAAACAGACGGCTGTCCTCCCCTGTCATCTGTGCTCCCGCCACTAGTACTCGAGCGGGCTCGAAGGACGATGGAACAGTGTTAATTATTTTGCATTGGGAAATACCGAGTTCAGGGATCGAGCACCTTCCTGCCATTGTCCACGACATTGACATGCATGGCCACCTTTCTTTTCGAGCCACCACCGAGCACTTACCACCCGGTCCACTGGAATTGTTGGTCCTCGTTTTTTCGGCTCCGTTTGCTTGTCCAAGATCACAGCCGCGCAACCCTGTAGTGTAAGCCTAGCCGAAAAAAGATTGGTCGACGTCGCGATTTTTCCACTTCCTTCTGATGCTGAGCTCTCTTGTGCTTGCGGACGGCCGAACCAGCCGCCGCTCCTGAGTATATTTTATTTCCCACCTCCTTCTGCCCCTCGTTTTAGGCCGCTTTTCTCTCCCCTTCGCTCCGAGAATTTCAGCATCTTCGTGCTTCTTCGAAGCCATCGCTCTCCCGCCTGAAGTAGCACATCTTGTCAACCCTTTGCGCCGCTGTCTCAAGTCTTGGGACACTTTTCCCTGCATCAGCTCAGCCGTTGTCTTCTGCCGTCAGACTCCTGAAAACAGCACAGTTGGCGTTGGTTCTTGTTCCCTCATCCCTCAATTCTCTGAAAGTAAGTCGGCGACAGTCTACTCCTCCATCTACTCCTGGCGATCCAAATCATGGATTTGGCCCGCGACGTGAATATTGACAACCAGGTGCTGTTAGATACATAAAACCAAGGGGCGGTTCTTGTTTCCAAAGACACAAGGCACTCCACCTCCTACGCGGTCCTCTCAACACAAGGACCTCGATTGGGCCGCTGTTTTTGCTTCCAGCCCTTGTCCTCCTATAAAACAACCGCCTCCAACTAGGGCCAGACCATCTGCAAAATAGGGACCAGGCGTCTGCCGTTCTAGCCTGTCATTCCGTACCGTTGGTTCCCGCCACCGGCTCTGTCAGGTCCCTGCCAGTCATTCCTTCGATCGTGTGTTCCTTGCGCCCAAGGATGCCGGCCACTACACCAGACTCCTAACACCCGAGAGTCTTTGGCTTCTTCAAAGGGAGGGGGCGCCCTCTATAACACGAACTCGATCACACCCAGAACATCTTCCATTCCTGAACTGCTCCAGGACGGCCCAGCTTTGGGGGAGGGAAACAGACTACCGCGGGCTGCTCGTCATCAAGTGGCCAGTTTTGCTCCCTATTGCCTCCGGACTTGACGAGCAGACAAATAAGACTGACTGCAGGTTCCCGCCGCCGCAGGTTGCCATCTCAGCTGGCTGATATCACGGGTTGAAATCACCATCCTCCATATCCACCACCGCAATTGCTAGCAGACGCCATCCGTCTTGACTTCCGACACCACAAGCTCGGCTTCCTTTGTCGCCCTGTGTCTACGATTTCTGAGACTCTCATCCCGTCAACGAGTCGGGATCCGGAGTACGTATTTTGAACCAGACAGCTTTCATACCAGGTATCCGTCGACAAAGTACGATTATTCACCCATCTTGACCGCAGAAGCTTATATTTGCGACCCTCTCGTCCGTTTGCTACTCCCAAGGCTATCTGATCGACCATTATTCTTGCCGTTCCCTGGGCATCCAGACCACCGCTGAGCCTTGACATCGACCCGCGCTGCAGACTCCCGTGTTGTCTGCCTCGCATTGCCTCGATACCGCCAGTTACAACTAAGCGACATAGTTACGTATCCCATCACCATGGATTGTTGTCCGACCTGTGGCCGTTCGCAGTGGGATGATAGTCAGCCTGGTGCTTCTCCTCCGATGGTAGGGCCTCTCGACCATCGAAAGCTTCACTCACTCAGTCCCTCGACCTAAGATTAACAGTAAAACAGACCGTTGCCAGGGCACTTACAGAACAGTGCCATATTCCCTTCAAGAGCTTTTTTCTCGTCACCCACCAGGGCAATGGGAAGTTTACCTACTTCGCCGGCCCCCATGCTTTCTCCGAGAAAGAGATTCGCCTCATGTTCAAGAGGGAGAAATTCCTCCAGTTCCAAAACCGAGCTTCACCTAGTACGTCTCGACCCGCCACCAGCCTTTATACGCACAGCTCACTGACTTCGAACTAGTAGAGAGCCGTTTGCGAGCTCACGAAGACGACCACTACCAGGATCACGATAGGCAGGATTACAACGGCCAATATGGCTCAGCGTCGAGTCGCAGAAAAAGGGCGAGGCCCAGCCGGACGCGAGGCGACATAGACGAGGACGCCGTTCCCGTCATTACCACATCCAAGAGGCCGCTGGCCATCGGCATAACCAACGATATGTGGGAGTTCTACGATCACCGCTTCAAATACATTGGGCAGATCGCCTGCAAGGAAATCGCCAAGGCCTTTATAAAGGTCGTCGCCCCCAAGAAGCAGGCTAACAACCCATACACCGGAGGCGACCGGACCGCCCCAAGCTGGTGGCCCGAGCCTTGGGGCTCGGGTGCGAAGGACAAGGTGCGGCATATCGAGCCGGACCATCAGTGGAAGACGGGTCTGTAATCTTACTGCTCGTTTCGGGTCTTGGCTTACAAGACAACAGAGCGTGTTTTCCTCCTGACCCACATTATGAAGATGATCGTCAAGCCAGCTGAAAAGCAGCACCCCGACATCCAGGGGCTGGGCATTAACGTGGCGAAGCTGGAAACAGTCGCCATGGAGTCACTCTCCGCGTGGTTCGACGACCACAACAAGCCCAGGAACGCCAAGAAGCGGCCTATCCTGAAAGAGCTGTTCAGGGTTGCCAAGATGCAGGAGAAGTTCATGAGGGACGAGATTGGTAGGCTGCTTTTACCTTCACCACCTGTCGTGCTTACTGACGGGTTGCCCTAGATCCCTCTACCCCGGTCTTCATCACGCAAGACGACATGCTCATGGACTGCTGCTTCGACCAGGAGGACGAGGAGGAAAAAGATGACAAGCAGGTTGATCTGAAACAGGAGACGCCCTGTCCCGACTCTCTCACCGCCCGCGCCTCCCCTCTCCGGGCGATGCTCCCAGCTCTGCAGTCCACGGGCCCGAGCCTCCGCGCCCTAGTCGCCCAGATGCATGTCACCCCGTTCATGCCCGCCACCCAGTTCCCCGCCGCAGCCATGGGGCTTTCGTCTAACCTCGCCGCCGAGCACTACCCCTACGCGGGTACCGCGGACCTCGCCAGCGCCAGACATCAGCTCCAGCCGCACCCCCAAACTGCCGTGCAAATGCACGACCTCCTCATCACCAGCCCAGCGCGCTACCACCCCCACCACGACGCCAGCCGTCGCCCCTCTGTCTTCGCCCACTCCGATTTTGCCGGCCTCTCGCCACACTCCGCCCTCTACGGTCACAGCCCCTGGTCTACGTCCGGCTCTCTTCAGCAGCAGCAACAGCAGCAGCCGACCTCTACAACCACCGCCACCAGTACCCCGGATACTTCCCCCATCTTTGCGTACAACGTCGCCCAGCATCACCACCAGCAGCAGCAGCAGGGTGGTGCCCCCCCTCCGCTCCTATTACCTGTCCCTCATCACCACCAACAGCAACAGCAGCAACAGGCTGGCGGGAGCCTGTATGCCGCGCAGTACGCTGGCCGGACCAGGTCATCATGTTTGACGGCACCTCAGAGAAACCCAGCGACCGCCTCCACGAGGACCGGCACAGAGGCATTCGACTGCAACGTTTGCATGATGCCGTGAAAGGCCAGGTTGCCCAGCTGGGCATACCCAATACGGTCTATGTGAGCCAACACAGGATCGTCAGCCATACGAACAAGACGTATTCCGCCACCAGCTGCCTCGCTTGGGCGGAGGCAAAGTTCCAACGCTGGCCCATCAGCCACTTCTGGGACGAGTTTGAGCACCCTTGCTGGATGCCATCCACCAACGTTCGCAGCGAGTTTGCCGAAATGATCGTCAATGGTGAAATAGACTGGAGCGATGTGTTGCAAGAACGAGCATGTAGCAAGCGGGGTCCCCCTAGACCGAGTAGAGCAGCGTGAAACAGCACCAGACCTCAAATCAATCGAAGTTCTTGGTATCGAGCAGATTGATAAAGATTATCCACCTCTCGGCTCCGACATAGCCTCAAACGAGGACTCCGACGGCGACTCTGATGACGCCATGGACGAAGACTCCAGCGGCGGCTCTGGTGGCGGCTCTGGTGAGGCCATGGACGAAGACTCCAGCGGCGGCTCTAGTGGCGGCTCTGGTGAGGCCATGGATGAAGACTCCGGCGGCGGCTCCGGTGACGGCCCCAGTCCCGGCTTGGGTTCGGACTCGAGTTCCGCGAGGACGAGGTCAACCCAACGTCTGATATATCTCCCAGACCACAAAGACCATGCGGCGAAGGCAAGGCAGGCCGGTATTCCTCATCCAACCAACAGGCTTACCGACCCCGAGCGACGGCTACTACTCGAATATACTGCGGCGTCTGCATGCTTGCCCACCATTACGAGGGGTCTTAGTCAGGCAAACCTTCAAACGAAAGTAACCGGTCTCGTGGATTGGTTTGCGTCGTTGGCGAAGAGTCAAAACATCCCCGTCGGCTCTGCCCTCGTCTTTGTTGACTTTTACCTTTCCTGCCCGGACTTGGACTTTGTGGCCTATTTTCTTGACAAGGATTACCGAAACCGTTGGCATAACAATAGCCCAGACGCCAGAACGCGGGCCGCCAAGCGCCTTGACAGTCTCTGGTCTCTTGCCTTGAATCCAGCCGAGGCGGCCGGGATGGCCACATCTACGAACACGACCTCGTCCGGTCCGACTTCAGAGGAAGACTTCTTCAAGGACGTTATCGATCCCTTCGATAATATGCCGAGCAAGGGGAAGGTTATTGGGATCCACATGACGAAGAAGAGTACGCTAGGAGTCCGACTCCCCAGTTTGTCAACGGAGTATCCGGATCTGGGGCGTGGAGTCTGGGTCGACTGCAAAAGCGGAAAGGAGGTGGAGGCTTACAACCAGTACATCAAGACGTTCCCAAACAAGGGGAAACTGTCGTCGGCCGATGAGAGTCTACTCGCCGCCTGTAAAACCCCAGCGGACTTCGAGCTCGACAGCGTTTTCAAAATGAAGTGGGGGAAGACGTTTCACATTTACGGGTACGGTCGTCCAACGAAGGGGGATCTTCATCATCCCTTGATGTTCTCTAAGACCACCCTATCGAAGGTCTTCAAAAAGGCCGCCACCATGGAAATGCTTCAGACGCACAGCAACAGAACCGGCCAAGCTAGCTACGAGGGTGAAGTTGACGCTCAGCCCGAGGTGATCAGCTTGAGGGCGAGGCGGTCTGTGGGGGGCTTGGCTTGTCTTCCTTAGTTGCCGTCGTTCTCTGCTTTGGCTTATTCTCCTATAATGTTCTCTTTGTTCTGTTTGCTTTTATTCATTTGCTTTCGTTTGTTTCGTTCGTTATTCCTGTTGGCTCGAGTATGTAGTTCAACGGCAGATGCAGTAGGTAGTGCGCAGGTCCTGCCCAGGCTCGACCTCAGTAATTGACTGATTTCCTGAGCTTTATCCTGCATCGCAAGGCTTTCTACGCAATCAACCAACCTATGTATCAAAGGTTGATACACACCAAGAGAACGAGTTTGGAATCACGATATAGAAGTGGACATCGCGCATGGCCCATTTCGGGCCAACCTACAACCAAGCAACCGATTAGACCCGGCCGCTATGGCCCTCGAGTATCAATGCACACATATCCCAAACTCCTCATCACCACCTCGCCGGAGTTCAACCGAATGTACAATCCGGGGCAGGCGGTTCGGCGATGGTAGACCGGCCGTCACATCTACCTTGCTCATCTATCTATTCTGCTTCCCTCTCCTTCCTCTCGTCTTCCCTCCATGACCTCTCATAGAGGCATAAATGAGAGGAGGTGTAGCCCACTCTCGCGAAAAGGGAACCAACAACCACATATATGGGGGACAATTGACGCGGTGCTCCCCAATAGCCGACTGACAATTGAGTTATTGTGGGCAACCGTTCTGATGTGGATCGATAGGGGTAAGGTTTTGTTCGCAGGGACCAGGCACAGCAAGCCACCAAACCAACATGTTCTCCTCCACAACCCGTGACAAGTTTTCTCCTGATGCTGAGGGAGCAGACTAAGCATGATTGCGAGCCTGTACTGTGTGGGCTTCTTTGTGTATGTGTACATGGTCAAGCCTTGGACAGGCGTCTGGCACTGGGTTTCCGGCATAGGTATATATTTGTCTGAGTTGCCTGAGGAGGGCTGACGGCGGTCGAGAGCTTGATACAATGCCTGAGTGGCTGGAGAATCACACAGCTGGCCTAAGATTTTGAGGACATCGAATACAACAATGACACCGGATTCTTCATACCGCCTATGGACTAGACTGACTAGGAAACTATTGCTTAGAAAATCACGCAAGCCAACAACCTCATTTCCCCCCCTCCATTTCTGCTTAGATCAGACTGACTGCGGCAACGGTAACTACTCAGGAAACCACACAGAAGCAGAATGCCCACCCTCCCTCCCTCTCCGTGGATCATGGCCTCCACCTCTCCGAGTGCAAGTAAAATTTTTCCAGTTCCATCTTCTCCGTATTTCCCAGTGAAGCCACCTTGAGAGTCACGCGACAGATGAAAGCTGACAGGATACCCGTTACTAGGCTTCAGGACGATCTCGGTGATGGAGTGAATATCTAACCCGCCATTGTCGTTCGTGAAGTGACCGTCGTTCAACGCCAATGTCAGGAACGTGGGATAAACCGCAAGGTGCTCCCATCGAGGGCTATCGTTGTCGGTCAGGGCACTCTCAGGAGGTTCCTTGAGCGCCTCACGGGCTGATCTGTGCCTTGCGGCGCTCCGAAGCGCGCCAGGCGCCATGGTCTGACGTCGGGTGGCAGCCGGATTGGCGGTGGCGTCGTCGTCGGTCAGGGCAATCACAGGAGGTTTCTCGAGTGCCTCACGGGCTGATCTGTGCCTTGCGGCGGTCCGACGCGCGCCAGGCGCCATGGTCTGACGTCGGGTGGCAGACGGATTGGCGGAGGCGTCGTTGCCGGTCAGGTCGACGATGACAGCACCTCTTCTGAGCGCGGCAAGGGTTTCTTCTATGCGCTTTCCGCGGCCAGGATCCATTTTCTGAGGTAGTGATGGGGTTCAGGGTCGGGAGAAGGATGGTCCTGTCCAGTGTGAAAGTGGTGGCCAATATAGGAATGTTATTGGAAGGCGGAGGAGAAGGTCGTCAGGTTGGGGAAGAAAGAAGGAGAAGCCGAGAAAGCAGAGGAAGGGGGAATCCGACAGATTAAATAGCTCTCAAGGCCCGGACAGGTTGCACGTGCTGGTATGCCTTGCTCCAGGTTGTTGGCGATCGGAAGTGGGTTCTTCCGAAGCTGGTCAGAGTTTTCTCTTGCGCTCTGCGACGCCAGACGGGAGTTCTCAATAGTAATGACAAACTCCTTGAGGTCGTGGTGGCGTTCAGGAGAAGGATGGCTGTGCCTAGTGTGAAAGTGGTGGCCGATGCGGGATTCTAGTCGGAGGGCGAAGGAGAAGGTCGACAGGTAGCGAAGAAAGAAGAAGAAGCCGAGAAACCAGAGGAAGGGGGGATTCGACGGATTAAATAGCTCATTGGGGCAGGACAGGTTGCATGTGCTAGTGTGCCTTGCCTCAACTTGTTGGAGATCGGAAGGGCATTCTTCCGAAGCTGCCGTATCGCCCTGGTGGTGAGGTCCAGTCCATAGACTGGGCAAGGGCAAGGTTGCCATGGCCGAGTACGGAGGAGCTAGTACAGACGGGCAGCATAAAAGGGGGGACTTCACATAGTATTGCCCGCCAATGCTGTCTTGGGCCGCGGAAAGTTGTGATTCCGAACGGCGGGAGGTAGGAACGCTAAAATAATGGACTGTTTGCTCGGATGTCGCTCGAGGAAGCCTATCTAAAAAGGTAAGTACGATCATCATCCTGAGATTTTGCTGTCGCTAGACCCGGGCCCCTTCAGGTTTCCGTGCCAACTAGACACTTTGTTTACTACCCCCCTGAGAAGGAGCTCGCTCGAAGATATCTCGGCTGCTGGACAAAGCTGGCTCTTGGACCCCGGGGCTGAGTGACCTACGCAGCCACTCCTTGACTCGGCTATCCGTTTCGACCGCTGCAGAAAACCTTATAGACAAGCCTCGCGTGGCTTGAGTCCAGCTCAATACCTTGCAGCCTGGGTTCAAACAAGCAGTGGCCTCGGTGGCACTTGGTGTCGCCGTTCACATCCTACATCTCCCCTTGTCACCTCCAGGTGGAAAACGGTGGCTTCCGTGGATAGATGCACTGCTTCCCGAGCACGCCGTTTCTATCTTGGCACTAGAGCAACTTAAGCTGTCCCCCCACACGAAACCACGATCGTCGTTGGCCTCGAGAAGTCTTTATGCATCTATACAATATACCAGATCTGCAGGAAGGGCTAACCTGCGGTTAGCGAGGCACAAATTCGGAGGCCTGGAGCTCCGGGGTATATAATCCCCTCTTCGCCGCGCCCTCCTTCCTTTTCCTTCTTTCTTCTTTCTCATTCTTTCCCTCTGGTCCGTCAACCTCCGCCTTTCCTAGCGACCGACCCCAATACCTCGAAGGACCATCTCTCACCATTCCCCCTACGCTCTCTCTTCTTGACCATCACCCCCTGTTTGTCACTCTCTCGGTGCAAGATGACTATCACCTACGTACGGTCGGACGACCATCACCACCTGCAAGACATTGCTAGCCTCCTCGGTGCCGCATCCAAGATCGTGACGGTCACGGGGGCCGGCATCAGTACAAATGCAGGCATTCCTGTAAGTATCGCAACCTCTTCTTAGACATACATGTCTCTTACCAGACTTAGGACTTTCGATCAAAAAATGGCCGCTATTCCTCGGGTCATCGTCATCTTTTCCATTCGTCGGTCCTCTCCCACCCAGAGAAAAGCCCTCTCTTCTACGAGCGTATCGCCGACATGCGTCACGCCGCTGAGAGTGCCGCTCCGACAAGAACGCACCATTTCATCCGTCATTTGCGCGACTCTCACAAATTGGTTCGGGCCTACACCCAAAACATCGACTGCCTTGAAGACAGGGTTGGTCTCTCCACCGATATGCGAAAGGGCCCGGGAAGTCGATCTCGTTTCTCTAGGACGTCCCGGCTAAAGCGCGTCCACCGACTCGGCCATGAACGACGAAGCCAAGACGATACCCCAGGCGTCGAATGTGTCCTTCTCCACGGATCTCTCCATCGTCTTCGATGTTCTAACTGCCCGGGCACTTTCAGCTGTCGTGAGGGAGACCGAGAAATGGAGGCTCTTCCAGGCCTGAAGCCTCCTTGCCCAGGTTGTACGAAGATATCCAACGACAGAAAGGCGAAGGGGAAACGCGCAACCGCGATTGGGAAGCTTCGGCCTGACATCGTGCTTTACGATGAACAGGACCCTCGAGCTGAGTCGATCTCCGCCATCGCACGGCATGACCGGTCGCTCCGCCCAGACGTCCTTCTCATCATGGGAACGAGCCTCGCGACGCACGGGGTTCAGCTCCTCATAAGGGACTTTGCAAGGGTCATTCACAGACGGCAGGCTGGGAAAGTGGTGTTTGTGAACCTGACCGGACCAGCTAAGAGCTGGGACGACGTGATCGATTACTGGGTGGAGTGGGACTGCGACGCCTGGGTAGAGGATTTGGTGGAGCGCCAGCCGGCACTTCACCGCGGGAACAATGGAAGGTACGTATGCGACCACGCTCTTGGAATCGACGAGCCGTACTTACAGGACGCTAGATCGATGCCAAGGGTCCTGGTAGACTTGACGGAAGACGACGAGCGGGTGAATAAGAAGGGTCTAGGGGGCAGTCGCGACAATCCAATCGACCTTACAGTTTAGGTAGACGAGGTACATAGTAACTTGGAAGGGTGCAGTCGTAAGCTACCTCGCCGCTGAAATGCCTAGAACTCCTGCAACCAACCGGATTGGTGTGACCGACGTTGGGCAATTGGTTAACGCAAAGTCTTACAACCACTGCTATTACTGCTACACTTCCGTATAGTGGCTCTGCCGGAAACCAGTATCCCAGGCAACCTGAGACGGAGGTTTCAGTCACCCAATGATATGAATGAAATGGTGGCCTCTGCCATGCAAATCGCTACGCGAAACCTCCAGTCAATGGCGATGTAGCACAAATTCAGAACTTATCAACCTACTACAGTCGGGGTTCACTTGAAGGGTAAAGTTGGATTGATGGGAAGGGAGAAGTGATGAGAGGGACTTGGTGGTCGTCAAGTACAGGGGTTTATTGACCCACAAAAGAGGCTTGGCCCCGACAGAATGGTAACGGAGGTAATTGGCTGGCTAAGCGCTGCAAGATCGCCCCACTTACACAGTAGCAGCCAATGCCCGTTGCCCAGTCCTGTGGGTCTTGACCCCACCCCAACTGTGCCTACTGCCGTCGAGTGTACCTCGCCGCCAACCTGCCACTCTCCCCTCGTCTCGCCTTCACGGTCAAGTCCAGGCCAAGACAAGGCTTAATGACCATTGCATACATTATTGTTTAGTCGCAAGTCTGCGACTAGTCACTGGTCCGTTTGTTGTTGGACGTGGACGAGGACAGGGAGAGAGGGGGCGGCCCGGGGGTCGGGGCCGTTGGGCGCAACACCGTGGCCGGCGATCCTGCGGGACCGGTTGGTGAACAACGCAGTTGAAATACTGGCTGAAGTCTCTCTGTGAACCCGCGGAACTTGGACATGGACAGAAGTACTACCTGCTCCGTGCTCGGCCAAGAGGACCTTACCCTTGTCCGTCCAAAGACTCGACATCACCTTCAAGGCGATGCGGAGGTCTTTTGAGGCGACGCTCTCATACGAAGCGTTGTAAGCTCTGCCTCATTGCCCGCGGTAGAATGTCTGCCATTGCAAAAGGTTCTCGTCGAGTTGTGTACTGTCCAGGAATCAACCGACGTGGAGACCAGACAGACGGAGCAGGAGGAGCAACAGACTTGTCTGAGAGAGAAGCCCGAAAGCCTCGTAAGTATTGACGCCAGTAGAATATAGCTGGGTATAGTACTGACGGAACTTGGCTACAGCGTGAGTGCAAACTCGGTAGTTGTGACAACGGCAAAAACAGTCTTGGGGAACCGCTATATTGTGAATGCGAAGATGATGGGATGAATGTGGACGAGATTTGGATCCGTGCTATACATTTATGGGTAGAGGAGGATAAAGGAGCTCTCTGAAAAGCAACGCGTAGAAGACGCCAAATGTATCTAAAGTTACGCTGTCCTCCAAGCTACGCTATCCCAACGAAAGCACGTAGGTTAACCCAATCGTCCCTTTCGTCAATCCTCTTTTCACCTCCTACTCATGTGGCGATGCGGCGCCGCCGCACTCCATGATGCTATGCTCCACGATGCCGTGCTCATTCCCCGTAGTCGAAAGTCAGATTGAACATGATCCCGCTGACGGGCAGGCAAACTCCTCTGGGCCGCTCTAGTAAAGGATCGCTGACAAGATCCCCCGACACTAAGGCGAGAGGGAGAATATGGAGATATCGTCATCCGGATCTGAGAAAGGCCACGGGACCTCGACGTCTGTGAGGAACCAGTCCAAAAGGCGCTGCGACTTGAAGTCCTCCAATGGCCACCCCTGCAAGTCTCTGCCGTGCAAAATACCCTGGCAGACAATCTTGGGTCGTGATTTCCGCTCCCGGGTTTGACCGAAGAAAGATTTCCAGGAACCGCTCGTCAAGGTGACTTGCTTCAAGGTCAGGCGCTTCAGGGGGTGGCGTTCAGTGAAGCCGAAGAGCTCGTTCTCCGTCACCCAAGCGCCTATGATGTCGCAGAACTGTAGGTTCGACCACCGCATCTGCTGGAGGGGCAGCCGTTGGTGGTGAACAGGACCTTGCGGGAAAGTCCTAATCGTCAAGGTTGTGAGCCCGGGAAAGGTGTCCAAAAAGTTGGATATACTGCGCTCGAACCCCTCGCCAGTGAGGACGGCGTTCAAGCAGAGGTGTCGGATGGTATTATACCGGTGGTACCCGGGGGCTAGGTCCCGTGGGTCTAAGAGGCCGTCCACGTTGAGCCGTTGAAGGCGCGAACACGTCCCTAGGACAGGAAGCAGCCGTGATATGGCCTTGGCCACGAAGCTCTCGAAGGACGGGATCACCCAGATGCTGTTTGTGAGGTTGCGAAAGCGCGCATGGTTCAGATACCGCGCCCGCCAGGAATGAATGTGGGACAGCGTGAGCTCCGTCAGAGAAGGGAGGTGGGCGAAAATGGTATGGAAGAGGTCGGGTGGCAAGCGGGTTGCGCACTCTGCTGCTGAGAAAGAGGAAATGGCCTGCCCAATCCTCCTGCGAGGCGGCCTCGGGCCAGGCTCCCTCGTATATGGTGAGGTGGCGCGCCGCACCGAGCGAGCCATACGGCGATTGGCTGAGTGTTTGGAAAGCGTCCGCGGTGTCCAGGGTGTTCAGGAACGAAAGCTTCCGTACCAGGGCGGGGAATCCTGCATAGGCATACCGACGGCTTAGCAGACGAAAGCGGCGGACATCGGCGATCGGTAGCTCCAGCGCGATGGCGCCAAGAAGTTCAAGGGGTAAGGTCTCCATACCGGCAAGTCTGAAGCGGCCGTGGCGGGCCAATCTCCTGCTCCATGCTGGGCTCTATGTAGTGTGCTAAAAAGCCAATCGCCTGTCTCGCTTTCTCGTTCCCGTTTGGTATATGGAACCCGACCGCGTTGCTGCCCTCCTCCCCAATCGCGTACCTGGCCATGTAGTATATAGGTGGGGGCGAACACGGGCACCAACCGCCGTATTTAGGGCCCTCCCATCGCCCCAGTCACAAACTTCGCCCCCGCCCCTATCCTTCCCCCACGGCCATTGCACCATAAGCGCATCCATGCAGGATAATTTCGACCAACAACGAGAGGCGAGAGCCAAGCATGCGAGAAGCCGGAGGCGTATGAAGACGCTCTTCAAAAAGGCCGCCGAACTCAGCTCGGAGGACGATACTGAAGTTTATGTCGTGGCATTTCGGCGTGGCCGGTTCCACGAGTTCAACTCGATGCCAAACGGCGCGAACCAGGTCTTGTTCCCACCAGCGTCCTGCGTAGTGGTACGAGCATGATACTACGGCTTGATTTATATACGCTAATCTGCCCCAGGCCAGGCGGTTTCCTACAACTATTGTCAGCTCGGCCACATTTGGGAGGACTCGGTGTCGCGTCAAGAAAGAGAACGGCCGAGATATGCCGGAAGGCGAGGGGCGAGGTGACTGCACCGCTGGAGACTCGGACGCGCCGTGTTTTGACGAAGAGGGGCTGTCGCCCCACCACCTTGTGCAGTGAACCACTCTGTCAGTACGCTGAGGGCTGGAGCCTGCCAATAATATTTTCTTTCGCGGTCCCCCAGATCTCCCCCACTTAGGATAGAGACGTGTGGCATGGGACTGCCACATGACCCGTGCGCCCAGGCGTCCCCTTATCCTTTCATCTGCAGTATCTTCCACACCCGCCGATAGCTTAGATAACCAACATCACCACCGCATACTACGTCATTGCTGAGTGGGTCTAAAAATCCTGATTTGTCGCCCTACGTCTCGCCTCTCTCTATAAACACATATGGCTTGTTGACGCGTGCGGCGTCGGTCGAGAGAAATGGAGCTATACCGCCCTGGCGGCCGGCTCCGAGACTGCAGGCTCGCCTGTTCGGTCAATCCAGGTTTGTTCGGTCGCGTCAGCTTCCATTGCGCTCGGTGTCAGACAGCCGCCACAAGGTGTTGGTGATGGACGTTGCGCTCCTGCATTAGCGCGCGCGCCGAGCCCCTCCGGGCGGGAATCGGGGGCAGCGCAACACGGAGACGCGATTGCGTTCTGGGAAATCGGTCGTCTCTGCTCAGCGCAGCGCCCGAAACGGAAAGCCTAGCCGTCGGGGAAGTTAAAAGAGAGATGCCCCTGCTTCAGCAACACCAGCGGCGGAACGAGATCCAGAGACCTCGCCTTCAACCCGACACTATGGAGCCGTACAAATTCGACCCGCAAATTCAGCTAGAGAGGGCTGGAATTCCGGACCTGGATCTCTTCTCTGCCACAGGCCCCCAGACATTCTCTTCGCAGCCTGCTGCTCCTTATGGCGCTTCCCCCGGCTTCCATGCCCTTGAGTGCCCTTCGCAAACCCGGGGCTGCATGCCGCGGTCGCACGGGTACCTGCCGAGCACAGAAGCCTTCAAGGGGGTTCCCCGCTCTTCACCATCACAGCTTTACGACACCGGACGCCCTGTCAACATTGTCCTTCCCAATAGCGGCACCGAAACCCAGAGGTAAATACCGCTAGTCGTACGATACTTCCGACTCTGCTAACGATGGTAGTCTGTTTTTGATCCTGTCTTCTAAAGTCGAGCGTTTAGAACATGAGATGCAGGAGCTGAGACGTGCTGTGGTGCAGGCTCAGGAGGAAAGCAAGGTCTCGCTTGAGAGTTTGAAAAATGGCCTGGAAAATTTCATGAGCTTGATCACGATCGCGGAGCAGGAACCAGGGGAGACTCCAAGGGAGGTCTCAGGTGGGGTCGCACAAACGACCTGAGAAGTCACATGAGGACCAGCAGCTGCATGTCCGCATATGTACCGATTGGCCGATATGCCGCCTGTAGCATAGCCCGCACATCCAATAGTATCTGTTCCCCGCGTCCACTTTCGTGTCGTTGACTGTACAGATTCCTCTGTTCTATCGGCCCTTTCTCGCTCGCCTAGCTTGGCAATAGTTGTTAGTCCTGATGAGGGCAGTGAACTCAGGAGTCCTGTGGTCTAGTGCAAAAGTTTCGCAATCTGTGAGAGCAATCTGTGAGAGTGCCGATAAGGGTTGCCAAAAGCCGAGGACAGCTGCTGCCAGTTCCGTCTGCAGCCTCCGGGGCATTATCTGTGCCAGCCGCAAAAGCCAATCCTCTGGCAGAGCCAACCAACCCTCCACCAAAATCCCTTGTCATAGGGCTTGGTGTAATCAAGTCCAGGGCAGTACTCAACCCAATTGTTCAGCCAGGGCCATACATTCTCAACGGGTGCAAGATCTGGGATGTTTGGTGGCCGTCGCGGGATCACGCGGGCTGCCCAACAAGGGCGATCCATCGAGCATGCCTTCCCTAACCCGTTCGGGTTCCCGCCCCTAAACGCGATCTCGAGCGGTATGGCCGACGTCAATACGGCCTTGCATCGTACGGATATAACCAACGACCGCTCGGGGCACTGGCACGTCCCTCCCCTGCCGAGTGCCATGCTCCTTCATACCCCCTGTCCAAATGAAAGACATTCTCCTCCCCCCTCTGCCGGCCGCCCCAAGGCGTGCTCTTCGCCTGCACACGTCGCGTACTACCTCGCAAAGGCCGGCCTTCCATGCCTCGCGACAGCTCTCGCCCGTGCCGGAGATACCGTATCCGCCCGAGATCCAAGCCATGCAGCTGGAGGTCGACGTCCTGAACCAGGAGCTGGCCACCGCGCGGCGCCAGGCCGAGGAGATGGAGCAGCAGGTGGCCTCTCTCAAGAAAGAAATCCAGCAGTACCAGCGCCAGATCAGTCGGCAGAACCACCTTGTCGCCCAAATCGTCCACACCGTCAAATTCTTCTTCTCGGATTACCAAGTCGCGGCAGACCGCTTCCAGCCCATGAAGACGGCCCTCCCGGAAATGAAGCAGGTGCCGAGGCAGAATAATGGGTGGATTTGAGGGAGCGAAGAGGATTTCAGGTTGCCTGTATTCCATATTTTACTGCTATTGGCTCAAGGGAGCTAGTCCTGTGCTTTCCTCATTCCGTTAGCTTTCGACACAATATATACTTCGGCCAATTCGGCGATTTCTTTTTTCACGTGGTGGCTTGCCTTGCTCATGCTTATTCTTGGCTGTGCCGAGCAGCCGAGGTGTTTGTCTGCCTGGAATACTCGTGGGCCTTTCTATCTCTTTTCAAGAAGATTTTTGAGGAACGGATGTTCATCATGCTCCTCCTGCCTCACAGTTATAAAGAAGACGTGCTGCAGAGCACTGAAAACTAAGATATTCAAGTGCGTTGCTCAATATACGCAATTGGGCATATGAAATCCATTGGCACCCATTTGAAAGAGGGCATCTGCTTCCACACCTTCGAGCCTGTGGAAAATCCTGGCACGGCATTCACAGTGTCGCACAGTGTGACCGTAGGCTCGGTAACCAATCAAAACGAATTCAGGGATAAACTCTGTCTGATTGGCTAAGAGTCCGATCCACCATGGCTGGCGTGATCGCGCGCTTGCCTGCGGGGTGCGGGGAGGGTCAGCACTGGGACGTCGCAACGAGATGCTGAGGGGCTGGCTGAGATTGTTATCATCTATGGGATGGAAAAATGAGAATCACTACCGAGGCTGAGTGTA
This sequence comes from Collariella sp. IMI 366227, assembly GCA_027946355.1. Taxonomy (NCBI): domain Eukaryota; kingdom Fungi; phylum Ascomycota; class Sordariomycetes; order Sordariales; family Chaetomiaceae; genus Collariella; species Collariella sp. IMI 366227. The sequence goes on along the minus strand of JAPEUS010000022.1, from coordinate 115,594 downwards.
AAAAAGACGTCCTAAAATCAATACACTGCTCCTAGCGTAAGAAAGAATAGACAGTCTAGCGCGTTTTCTTGTGTCCGAGCAATGCGGCAGATTCAGTGGATCAAGGATGTCGCAAGGAGGTGGGAACGCCACGCGACCACTGTCACCAACAACTTATGCAGCCAGGATCATTTCTTAGCGAGTCAAATCAAAGGGCCGAAATGGCGGCTTCATGCGTCTGCAGCCTGCCATGCAGTTGGTGCTCATCATGTGAGCCGACTCCATTCGTGCCTCGACGAATCACAATCTTCATGGCATCATGCCCGTTCTCAGCAGCTCACAACACCATTGCGATTCTTCCCGCTAGATATCATTCCCCTTCTCTAGCAGCATTTCTACGATGGCTGCACACTGCTGCGAAAATGTGGTAACATTGTCACGGCTTTCCTAACACGTAGACGCTGAGGAGTCCTTCACCTAAATGTCCTTCCTTGGTTTGGTAACATCCATTCTAACAATAGCCCCGGTGCACCGACCCCCCTCCTCGTCACTCATTGCAGGCTTTTGTGCTCTCTTCCCTTTCCGTCTTGCGCTTCCAGTCATCAAAGGCTTCCGAGAGCTGGAGCACACTCATCCTGAAAGCCTCCAGCCTTTCCTCCATCTTGAGTTGGTTTGACATGAGCCTCTCCATCTTGTCCAGCAACCTGTCCTGGTTCTCGATCACCCCCTTGATTGCGTCTTGCACTATGAGAAGCCGTTCAGGCCGGGTTTCGGAGTTTTCAGCCCGCAAGAGTTGAAGCAGTGACCCTTGCGGGATCGAGAGCGGAGGTAGAGTCATCTCGGTGCTTGTGTCTCCAGTGGCTGCCGCTGAGTCCTGACTCGCCACTATTGGTGCTGCTAAGGAGACAGAAGGCAGGATCGGCTTATGGGAGATGTGAAAAGTGTAACTGGGCGCTCGAAAGGCGTCGAAATTCATGTGCTGAGACATGGCGGTTCGGGGCTGAGTGCTCCAAGAACTACAAGAGGGGGCCTGGTTTCCAGGAAGTTCATAGGAATACATGTTTCTATATATACAATACCGAGGCTTAGCGACAATCCTCGCACGCGCGCGCTGGCAAAGCTCGCCCTAATCTTCTCCCTTTCGGGTTTAGAGTCTGGCCATGGTGATGGGACTAAGGGAAAGCGGGGCCTAGCGCTGATCTCTGCTCCGATTGGTTTTGTTGGCGGCAAGATACGCGAGGAACGAGGTTCAACGTCTGGCGCAAACACAGTATCACTGGGATTCAGCAGTTCCTGGTTTCGATTCCGGCTAGCCTGCCTCCCTTTAGCCCAGGGGCAAGTTCCTCAGATGAAGCGCGATAAAAGCGGAGAGGGGTGCCCGTAAAACCTACAGCGTCCAAGCGGACAAGTCCTGGCTCCATGCTATTGCGGCGAGGCAGACTGTGGTTGGAATAACGCTAGAGGACACGGAGCTCTATTGATAAGGGTAATAAGAGTGGGGAGGTATCAGAAGAGGAAAGGAGGGCTAACATCTCAATTATCGTATTTATACTCGGTTGGTAAATAAAGACGGAATACAAGCTATACATAACAACAATCCCAAGAAATCCTTCCATGATGCTTCAGTTAAACCACCTCCTTTGGGACTTGGGCGGGGTGCTTATTTTCAAGACGCGGTACGGGGACTGGAGGCGGGACCGGCCGCTCGCAGAGGGCGTTGGCGTCGTCGGGCGAATGGGGCGCGCAGAAGGAAGAGACCGTTGTGTGGTTTTGTCCTGAGCGGGTGACTGCGGAAACGGTACATCGCTAGCCGATGGCCAGGGGTCGGAGTTCAGGAGGTTTGCGATGTCCATAGTAGGAGACGTAGGAAAGGGGAAGTCGGATGTCAAGGTGGGGCTCGACCCAGTGCCAGAAAAAGAGATACCCAGGCCTTGGGGAGGAGACGGCAACGCAGGAAGCGTCAATTCCATCCCCGTGACTGCCCTCTGACGCACCGAGATGGGGCTGGTGCTAGGGAGCGTGGTGGCCGGGCCTACAGGGCGCGTAGGCAGCGGAATTGGGAACGTCAATCCTGTTGCGGCTGGCAACGAAATAGACGAGGCGGAGGCCGTAGAGCTGGTAGACGGGGTCGGCGACGAGCGCCCCGAATAGCCCCGTAGGGGCGACATGGACTTGATAGAGGGGCACGCGAGAACGCGGCCCCGGAATAGGTTTTTGACGTCCTCTGGTCGGAACCGATTTTCTTCTGGGAGTTCAGTGTTGAAATCGCGGAGCATGCCGTCCGTAGACTCGTACGTATACTCGACGTAGGGGGTGTTGATAAGGAGGGCGATCTCAACCCCGAAGTCAGATAAGGCCGTTGTAAGGGTGTGAATCTTTCTCATGAGCCCATGGCTGCGTTCGTTGAAGCTGCGGGCAGGATCGGCAGGTTGGGTGGGTTGGGCAAGAGTCCTCTGGGAGCTTTGGCTGACCATGGTGAAGGCGGCGAGGGTGAGGGAAACCAAGGGCGAAGAGGCAGAATGCTTTGAGCTTAGAGCAGGTCTAGAGTGAGGGATGCGTGACGGGTTGAGATTGAACTTGAAGGCACGTTTGGAGACCTAGCGACATGTTCCTGTTTTATACCTAGGTGTGTTATCCCGAAAGCTGTGACAACTCCTTGACAAACTCAATTGCTGTAGGCGCCGGGCCGGGGAAGAGGTGTGGTGGGGCGCTGTGGCGGTCGGCGGGATTCGCCGGTTTGACGCCCGCCACTCTACAACGGGTTCCCGGGGGCGGCAGCGCGGCTAGATCTGACGGAGAGAGATGAAGTGCCCCCGGCACCCCAGAATGAAAGCCAGGGTGGAGCATACGCGGACGCAAACGAGAATGCGTCGTCTAATGCGTGGTGGCGGCGCTAAAAGCAGAAAGCGGCGCCCTTTAGACCTGCATGTGCTGCAGAGAGACAAAGCCTCCTCGTGCTCAAGTTTTGGCGTCGATGATGAACGTCTTGACAATCTACTCAATTGGCTTTGGCGCCATGTGGGCCGTGCCTCTGCTATTAGCTCTCCGCAAACTGTTCTGTCGGCACATCGTGCCTCTGTTCCGTCGCCAGCTCGCCAACATCCGATACAAGCGTCTTGGCGGGCTCACCCGCTTACACCTCTTCCGTGGCGCCACCTGCGTGGAACTCCTCCTCCTCTCGGCGTACATCGCTGCCAACGGCACCGCCGTAGCATTAGCAGCCATCAAAGATACCACGATCGCCAGCAGCACCGCCCTGGCCACTTCCATCAACCTAATTCCCCTGCTGCTCGGGGGGCGCACAAGTCGTGTCGCCGATGTCACCGGAGTGTCCCGCCCTACGTACTACGTCGCCCACCACTGGATTGGCTGCACAGCAATTGTCGAGGGTCTAATCCACGCTGCGATCGGTTTAAATGCGGTGGCCCGGGGCCAGGCCTTCAATCCTATCGCCTTATCTGGCTGCATTGTGAGCCTGCCTTCTCGTTGCAAGGTCCCTGAGCTGATAATGGATGCATAGGCCGCAGGGAGCTTCATTGCAGTCCTCTTACTGTCCTTGCCATGGTTGAGACGTATGCAGGGAGCGGCATTTCACGGCATGCACCGCATTCTCTACCTCGCAGGCATGGCGGGTCTGGCCTGGCACGTCCTGCTCACAAAGAGCGTCCTGCATGAGGCCCTCGTTTTTTCTGCCTGCGGGTTGTGGCTTTTGTCACATCTCTATCGGGTCGTTGCCCTGTGGCGGTCGGCCGAGGTGACGGAAAAATGGAGCGACTCAAAAGTCACCCGACTCCGGCTCAGGACGCAGCGACCCGTTGACGCGTTCCCGGGCAGCTACTTCTATCTTTATCTGCCCGGCTCCTATCTCAATTATAACCTTTTGCGCAGCAGTGCCGTCATGATGCTGTGGAGCGATGTGAAACAGACCGTTCCCGGCAAGACGACCGACTTCCATATCCTCACGGGACAGCAGAGCCGGTACTTGCGTCAGCTCCGGACTATCGAAAAGGGAGATCGGATGCTGCTGGATGGCCCGTACGGACGGGACCTGCATCTGCATGTGTATGAAACTGTGATTCTTACGGCTAAAGGAATGGGCATAGTATCTGTCCTGCCAATGGCACTCCACTTGGCAAGGCGTAAAGACTACGACGACTCCGTCCGTAGCCGGTCAGCCCAGGGCGAGGGTCCGACCATGGGCATCGCGGTTGCCTCAGCGGCTACGCCTGTCTTCCGCGATGCCACGCGCCGGATTGATCTGCTATGGAAGCTAGAGCATAACAGTCAGGATCGATGGGTCGCAGATCAGCTCAAGGCCCTCCAGAATCTCGACCCCAGGGGGGTGATGTTGCTAGTCTGGTGTATCTACCCGACGCCCCAATCGACGGAGCCTCCCTTTCAAGAACAGCCCCACTGGTTAGCTGTCTATCCTGCAGAAGGACAGTCAGCTGTCGAGGCCGAGGCGCCCTACTCGTTTGAGAAAGCCCTAAGCCATGAGATTCTAATGCCAGGCAGGTGTATCGTAGTTGGTATGAACCCCCTCCTTGCTAAGTACTACAGCGCTAACAATCGAAGCATGTGGTGACCGTGCGTTTACGGACGAGAGGAGGGCTTCAGTAATTCGCAACACTTCAAAGGACTCGCCTATTGAGTTTGTGGAGACCGAGTATCGACCGAGGTCCGCCGAAGATTGGCGACGGCACGGCCGGGGTCGACCGAGGTACAGCGAGGACCAACCCAGGGATAGGTCGCGACTTAGGAGGAGAGGTAGACCGGCGGATCGGTACAGCCAGAGCAGCGACATTCCCCTCCTCATGGTTTGAGAGCCGGTAGCTTTGACGGCAAAGGACAAAGTGTAGAGTTATATGCCTGTAAATGCCTCGGGAGGTTGCCTTTCCCAGGTAATTCTGCCTTTTCCGATAGGCTCGTCATCGTCGGCGTTGTTGCTTTCTCGTTGTCTGAAGCAGTTGTCTAGATCTGGTGGCCGCAGGCAGGACACAAGATGTCGATGGTTGGTTCCGTCTTCTAGCAGGCGCAGCGCGAATAATCCTGCTGCTTTCTTGAGAGCTTCATCTCTCGCCAAGGAAGAAATCGATCTGGCGAGGTATACTCTCGGCTTTTGGTGTACGAGATGGACGTGAACTGTCCAGCACGCGATCCAAATAATGAAGACAAGAAAGGGCTGGATCGCAAGACTCGCGAGGAAAGTTGGGTATGTTCAGCGGCAGTGGTATCAACAGAGAATGGAAATCATGGTCAAGGGTTAACTAAGCAAATTAACCCTCCCATCTTTCGAGTCGTCCTACGTGCTACCCAGCGGTCATTCCCGTTTTCACTTCTCCAATTGATATGATACGACACCGAGAGAATGTAGACTGCTCAAGTGATATCTTGGAGGGGTTCAGGGTTTGGAGGAGTATGGTTGTTTCCAGTATAGAAGCGGTGGCCGATGCGGGAGTATAATTGGAAGTTGAAGGAGAAGGCCAAAAGGTTCGAGAAGAAAATAGAAACAGCCGAGAAACTAGAGAAAGGGGGATTAGACGGATTGAATAGCTCTTAGGGGCCAGACAGGTTGCAGGTGCTGGTGTGCCCTGCCTCAGTCTCGGTTCTTTGCATCTTCAAAGGACATTGTTGACACCTTCGAAGAGTTTGGGTTTTGCATCGTTAAATTTTGGAAGAAGGCGGAGTGATTTGGATAGCTTTCTATAGTTTGGCTGCTGGCACGGCAGTTCGTCTCCTTTCGTACGATAGGAAGACAAACTCGCTGCACCAATACCCGTCTATGGGTCACTGCGAAAAAGAGGTCTTGATGTCTCCGTGGTGTCCAGCTGGATCAACAACAACACTTGTTGGGATTAGTATCCGCCAATTGATGACGTTCTCGAGAACTTCGCGCGCTGGCTCATCTACAGCATAGGATACGGAAGACACTTGTAGCAGAGGCGCGTGTAAAGGGGGGGCGCTTATGAGGAAAGATGACACTACCCTCTCGTCCATGGGGTGACCTTTCATCATTTCACAGAGCTCATCCGAGGTAGTGGATATTGCGCCTATCTTTTTGGTACCTTCTGGCACACGGATCGTGCCATCCTCAATGTCGCCAATCAGGTGACATTTGGTTTCATTTATCCTGTTTTCCAAGAGACCCTCTGCGTTCTATCTGGTCTGAGCTAGATAGGTCGTTCTAGAAAGGGAGGTTTCTAACTAGAAAAGGGACATAGAGTTTGTTCAAGGACACCAATGATCTTCTGCTTTAGTACCTGGAGGATGTTGAAAGTGGAGATCGTGAGTGTGGTAGCTGCTACGAAGTTGGCTTGAATTGGTTTGTGCTGTCAGACATCTCTCGATCTCATACCAGAGCTCCCCTTTTGTTGGGTCCTCCAGTACAAGCAAACTTATACCAAGCAGCTGCCACCTCTTTTGTCAATGAGACTCTCTTCTGCAAACGCCATTTACGTATGCGGTAGTTGCGGAGAACTCGGCGTATTGTCGATCGAGAGATCCGAGCATTAACTGTCTTGATAAACAGTTGTGTTGATAGGCGAGGATTCCGCTTTGCCAACTGGATGATATATCGTTTCCCCCGACGTGTGAGGACCTTTGGCCAACCAGTTCTAGGTCTAGATTCGACAGTGGTTGAGGATGTGAATCATTGAGTGGCTCGTTGTACTGCCTTTTAGTCTACGCGCAACGCGCGAGGTAGTACAACCGACTGGCCTGCCTGGCTGCAACAGCCCCTATAATAGCTGCACGTGCAGAAGCTGACAGTTCCTCATTTTTCTGCCTCTCGGGCGTCATTTTGGACCCGACTTTATCTAAACTGAGCATGTTAGGTTAAAGTTCTAGGAATAGGATCACGGACATTGCGGTCGATATGCCGCGAAGCGCGTTTCATTGATCTGGGGTGGGCCAGATCTTTGGACCCCCACTGTACGAATCTGGTAGATCCTTGCAGTAAACCCACTTGCCTATTTGGTTCATCAGCCAATTTCTGATTGGTGCCGCGTTCTGTCCCGAATCCTCTAACACACAGCCAAGAAGAGGCGCTGCAACACACCACCTCGTAGATAACAGATTGGGACTCTGGTCTCCTGACCAAGCCAAGTCCCACATGAATTTATTTTTGAAGCATGCAGCTATGGCTCGTATCTGATTTTGGGCTTGGAAAGCCGAGCAGGAATTTCCCAAATTCCTAGTATATTGGCCAGCCCGAAATTCTCTCCCACAGTTCTTATCTCCGAGATTACAAGGTCAAGCACGAAACAGCACTAAAGCAATCCGCCCCGCCATCTTCGACCTCTCTGCTATAAGTTTATCCTAGCACCTTATCCACCGCTACATAAGCCGAGCCACTACATTCGCCAGCGTTAGCCAACCTACAGGCGTTGACCCCTAGGAAGACAGCTAATGTTGCGGTGGGGCCTCTGGTGGGGCACCCACCACCTTCCTGCAGTCAGCCCTCTGCCTTTTCCTCCTTCACCTTCACCATCATCACCACCATAGAGCAATTCATCCGCATCACCCACAACAGCTAATACCTCGACTTCCGCCGTGCGTAGTCCGATATTACTTCAGATCCAATCAGTCCACTAACTCAACTCAACTCAGCTCCTCACGTTCTTACAGAATTAACTCTCTTCCCCTTGAATATAGAATACTTTCTAGTGGAAAACCACCTCTTCAAGCCCTAGATCAGCGAAGCAATGCATACGGCGTACTTTAGAGCCTCTCCGAGCCTTTGGCTGTGGCTAGAAAGGTCGCGCCCTAGAGATTGCGAGTGGGAATAGGGTCGTCCAGCTCAGGGGTGAAAGCAGTGGGTGGACTGATAGGCAAAGGCAGTGTCGTAGCAACTGGCAGTAGCCCAATTTGTATCGAGAGCAAGATAAAGATACAACTCCTGTTTCCGCGACCCTATCATTGTCTGCTTGTCAAATCGTCTCCCGGTCTCTTCCCTTATTATCAGACCATCCGCCCTATTTTCTTCTCTTCTGCCTATCAATCATCATGTCCTTTCGACTTCTTTACTATCTGACACTACTACAGTTCCCGTGCAATCTCTTTATTGGCATAGCGAAGAAGTAGATAGTCTACAAGAAAAAAGAGCAAGAGTAAATAAAGCGACTATCAAACATTGTCCCCAGGACAACTAATTCACGTCACCGTCCATAGGAAGAGTCGGCGGCGTAAGAGAGTTCCACATAGTGTCCATGCAGTCGCTGTTCAGCATAGTCAGCAAACTATTCCTCCTGGCTCGCCTCGCTAAGGTAAGTAGTAGTGACAACACTCACCTTTTGACCTCGCGCAGCCTCACGCCTTTCTGATTAATCGACGCTAAGAACCTCCTTTTCGTCCTCTTCCGTTTGAACTGCGCCATGACATCACCTCTAGGGGACAGTTCCTCGCCACCCGCCCCCTTCTTGTGTGACACTATTACCCTTAGGTCCCCCCGCGCAAACATGACCTCCTGGATGTCCACGGGTTTCAGGTGGAAGTTGTACGGGTCCTTGAAGACAGACCACTTAGCGGGCTTCAGGGACCCTAGCACCTGGTGCTCGTATACGTTGTCCTCGGCGACCCAGTGCCAGTACTGCGTCACCCGCACATTGCTAGCAGCAGTGCTCGTCTTGACCTGGTGCAGGTGCCAGTCCTCGTCGGTGAGCTTGCTGCCGCTGTACGAGTCGGTCGATGTGTACCCGTCGTACCCGATGGGGCAGTCGAGGAGCTCGGTTCCCGCCCGGTCGACGCGCGTCCTTTTGTTGGCTGTCGTCACCTCGGGCATGGCGTGTGTATCCCTCCGCTTGAGTGACTGCGGAGCGGTCGCCCCCCGGTTGCTACCGCCACCTCCAGTCTCGGGGCTTTTAGACATCTTTGCCAGCCGTCGTCCAAGGTAAGCGAAGCCGTTCTTCTCTCGGAGCTGTTCGATCTTCGGGTCGTGGTATGCTCTCTTCAGCCAGAGCGGGAGGTTGAACTTGTCACCTTTCTCCTCGTGCACCTCGTTGATGCGGTGCCGTAACCACTCGGCCGGCTCGATGTCGAGTTGCATCTTGGACAGCTCCTCCAGAAGCTGGGCTAGCCGGAAGAGCGTATCGTAGTGAGTGAGCCGAGGGGTTATCCATTCCTTGGCAACCAGCTGGTACGGGTGCAGGGTACCCTCCTTTAGGAACTTCAGCACCAAGCGGCCTCGCTTCGCATCTTGCTTTAGCCTGTACTTTCTACGACGGGTGGATTCGGCCTGCTCGAGTTGCTCATACCTCTCCTGGTACTTCTGGACTTTGGAGTTGATGATCTTCTCCATCGGTACCCAGAGTTTCTTCTCCCAGTAATCGTCGTTGGGCGAGATCTTGGCCAGGGGCACTCCACGCATAATAGGCGGGTGTGTATAAACGACGCCGTTGTGGCGCAGACACAGCACCTCCTTGTTGATTTCCGGCAGCGGGCCGCCAACCGACTGGAATGGCCCATTTAGAGGTGTCGTCGGGGTCTCCGCTTGTGGCTCTGTCGTATCGCTTCTCGATGCGTTGACCGGAGTGAAGCCTCCGGCGACGGGGCGCTTGGACGGCCGGTTCTTGGGGCAGTCGACAAGGGCCCTGGGCATTTCCAGCGGCTGCAGCTGGTCTATCAAGTCCCCTGATATGTCCACAACTTCGACACTTCCGGGAACGGGCTCCTCGGCCTCCTCGGGGCTTGGAGCTAACCTTCTTGAGCCGTACGGGAAGGAGACGGAGGCGTCCAAAGCGGGAATGGTGCGGCGGGAGCTGAGCTCGGACGAGGTCAAGAGAGAGAGGAGTGCTGGGAGAATCGTTGGAGCAGGTGCAGGAATCATCATATCGTCTTTTCCTTTAGCCGATGGTTGAAGATTAGGCATCGTGACGTCCTCTGCCTCAGGCTTTGGTTCAGCGGGAGCAACGTCGGGGAGCTTGAGTTTTGGTGATGGGAGCGGTTTCTGTTGGGGGGCGCCAGGGATTGCGATGCTATCTCCATTGGCTAGTTCGTTGCCGGGAGCCGATGGTGAAGGCGTGTGTTCGTCGTTGACCTCCTGGCTAGACGAACCTGCGGAGAAACTGGCATCTCGGCCCAGTTTGAGTGATTCAAGGTTTGGTTCGTGCTCCACTGCCGATGGTTTAAGGGCTCCAGAAGCCTCGACGCCGTCCATGCCACCATACAGAGCTAAAATCTCACGTACGCCATGTCCATCCGGCAGCTGGCCAACATCTGGCATCTCCTCCTCGACTGCTGGTGGGTCTTCCTGCGGTTTCCTCGGAAGAGCTTCGCCCCCTAATGCCTCTTTCTCTCCCTCGGCAGGCTGTTCTTGCTCAACGCCATCTAGTTTCCCCTGCTCCCCCGCTACCCTCGCTTCATCAAGTCCAAGCCGCGCATGCTCATCCATTTTTTCCCTCCTCCTCCCATCGCCTCTTTCCTCCGTCCCATCACACCCCCACTCCTTCCTCACCACGTCCTCTGCATCCCTCTCCCTGCGCCTCTCTTCCATCTTAGTCTTGTACTCAGCCTCCGCCACCTTCAGCAGTGCGCTACACGCATCGTACTGGTCGTACAGGGCGCGGAGCTGACTCAGCAGCTCTACCTGGGCATTGTAGTTGTCCAGCAGGTAGCGGCGGTAGTTCTCGGAGCGGGCATGCAGCTTCTCGTACAGCAGCGCGTTCTCCCGGTCACGGTGAGCACGTAACGAGGCATAGTAGTTGCTCTCAATCTCGTCCCAGAGGCAAGCGGTGCTGGCGCTGGTGCTGGCGTCTGGTGAGGGGGGCGACATTGTTGTGGTAGCTGATGTAAATTTGGGATCGGTGAATTTGAGTCTTGAGATGATGAAATTGAGGAGTGGCAATATATGATGAGTGATTACATGTACTTGGGGAGTTTTCTGGGTCAACAAGCCATCGACAAGCCGGTGTCTCTGATTGCCTCCGATTTGCCGCGAGGACATGGACCAGATACCTCGCAAGCATCCCGGCAGACAGGGGGAGTTGAGCATGCCACACCGCGCACCTCAGCCTCCTGAAAACGGATTATTGGATCGGACGTATCTCTCTTCCTTATTGAAAAGGTGAGCTAAGGAGTAGCGGGCTAGCTCCGCCGGGGTGTGAGGTGAGTGGGCGAGCCTCGAGGCCGTTATCCTCGAGGCTTTGTGAGGCGATCGGCGGGGAGCCTCATTTGAGCTGCAGGAGAATGCAGCTCGTATCTGATTTAAAGCCCTTCGAACCGGAAACGCTCCGGGGACGGGGTTAACATGCTCATATTTGACACCGGGGGTAGATTGATGATACAGCCCTGTTGAGGTTGGATGAGAGGGGGTGTGTCACAATGAGGAGTGCATCTTTGTCGAGGCTGGAGCACACCGCCCTTAAAATGCCCGCAGACGGTCACATGAAATTTTCAAAGAACAGGGGTTGTCCAACTCTGGAGCAGGAATGGCAGGACTCAACAACCCTTGCATGTACACCCCGGTAAAACGACAAGAGGAATCTCCCAGACAGGTATTCTCTGGGCTGCAATCACCACTGACAGCCCCTCCCCTGTTCCTTTGTGGTTCGCGAACCACCTCCGCGGCTCAAACAAGAACCATCCAGAAAGGCGTCCTCGTCGAAGACTAATACCCCTTTTCTCTCCAACGCGCTTCTAAACCCTCCTCTAGGTATCTGACTTGCAACTTGAATACCATACATAACAATCACGACCGAGACCTCACGCCCAGTCAACACAACAACTCCTCGCTCTCAGCAATGGACACTGAAATGCATGTCGAGCACCTGTGCCGAGAATTTCGCGGTCTGGTGATTGCGCCATTGGTATCTCAGGATTCGACTCCAACGTCGGGCGCCCAGCCATCTCACAATGGTGCCGTGGAAGCGGTGCAGTTGCCAGACAGGTCGGTTACACAGCACTTCTTAAGCTTCCTTGTCCTACTCCTCTCTCTTCTTGATTTTCCTTTCTTTTTTCATTTTCTTCCCTTAACTTCGCCACTGACGCAAGCATCAGAAATGGACCTGGCGTCTCAGCTAATTTTTGGGCTCCGGGCTCGGCTGGCGCCGGAAAGAGCGCACAGCAGTCCACTCCCTGTCCGTCCCGGAGGAAGCCCGTCGGGCCGGGTCCTTCGGCAGAAAATCTCGAGGCCCGCTCTTACGATACGTTCAACTTGGCCAGTGTCCTGCAGCAAAGCCTTTCGGTTTCCTCGCGCTCCAAACAGCTCGGCCAACCTCAAGTCCTTCCGGCCTTGCCCCAGATTTTGACAGCGCCGATGCACGAAGAGTCGGTGGTACTGACCAAAGCAAGTGTATCGAGGTCGTCACCGCCCAGAGCTCGGAAGCCACCGCCACCGAGCTCGCCGACGAGCAGTGGCAGGCCCTCATTGCCCTGCACCGCACCCTGCTTCACGAATATCACGACTTCTTCCTCGCCTCCCAGCACCCGTCGGCAGAACCATCGTTGACGAGGCTGGCTGCCAGGTACGACATGCCTGCCTGAGGCATCTTCTACCGCAGAGTTTAGAGCACATGCTGTCATTCATTTATCTGGCTTATTCCATGATCGCCCTGTTGTACGAGACGGTGCCCGCCTTCTCCGACACCTGGATCGAGTGTCTCGGCGATCTCGGGCGCTACCGAATAGCCATCGAAAACGACATTCGCGAGCGTAAAGTTTGGACCTCGGTGAGCCGCTGTTGGTATTCCAAGGCCTCTGATCAGAGCCCGACAACTGGGCACTTGTACCATCATCTCGCCATCCTCTCGCGCCCAAACGCGCTGCAGCAGCTTTACTATTACTCAAAATCGCTCTGCGTCGAGTCGCCGTTTCCCTCGGCCCGCGATAGCATCATGACGCTGTTTAATACTATCCTGGCCAAGGCTAAAACCCCCCCAAACGCCCAGCTCCCGCCCACCGAACTCGCCTTTGTGAGGACCCATGGCATCCTGTTCAGCGGTAGGCACAATGAAGAGCTGGTGCCCTCTATGAACAAGTTTTTCGGTTCGCTGGACAATCATATCAACTGCTCCACTCGCCGCTGGCTCGAACCAGGGTGAGTGACCAAACCTCCGCCCTTCTTTGCTTACCCCCAACCCCCTGCAATACTGACCATAATTTAGGTATCATACGGGTATTTCCAACATCTGTGCCCTGACCGGGTATGGCGACGCAGCCAACCCCATTTCACAAGCCGTCAAAATCACCGCCCTCCCCCCGGACGATGATCAGATGCAAGACCCCGAAACCCCTTCCTCGCGCCGCACCACTGCCAAAAACGCCAAGAAATTTCCCTACGCACTCAGGCTCTTCTTGGGCACCTACAACATCGTCTGTCGCCGCTTCGGCGACACTAATATCCTCTCCTTCCTGCATGTCACCCTCGTTTTTATCCACCACCTTACCTTTTTGCCCGATGCCATGGTTTATATCGCCCCTCTTTTCCCCTGGAAGTTAACGGCTCTTATGCTGAATACGTTGGTTCGTTCCTTTGACTCTTCTGCTGAACAGCAGCACCACGTTGCGTCTCTTTTGGAGGATGAGGCGTTCCCCGGGACAGGGGAGATTACTAAGCGGGAGGAGGAGGAGAGCAAGGACGATGAAGACGTGAAGGTCAAGAAAGAAGAGAGCAGCGCAGAGGAAGAGAAAAAGCAGTTGTTCGAATCTGCCATACCCCGCCGTCGCCGCCGGCCGTTGCCGGATGACTACGCAATCAGAGGGCTCCCATGGATTGAGACGTATCTTCCGGCTGGTTGGTTTGATACGGACGAGAGGGTTGATGACGACGACAAGTACATGGAGCTGGCCTCCAAGATTGAGGAGAGGAAGGACAGGGTAGTGTGGCTGGGCGCTCGCATCGCCGCCCGCGAGGGCGGTGGCAAGTGGCTGAGTTTTGATTCCAGAACCGGAACGTTTGGCGTCAACCCGGTTTATGAAGTAAAACTCAACCTGCAGATGTCGAAGGTACCTCTCACGCCTAGTGGGAGGGTGGATTTGGATCTGGAGGCGATGCCAGATGCGGGAAGCGTGGCATGAGTGAAAGAGAATTCGGAGATGGCGGCTCTCAGTCTTCTGTTGTGTAGATAACCAGCAGCACCAACTCAGCAACTTCTGGGAAGTGCTGCTCGCGGAGGATGATTTTTCCAAGAAATGAGAGACCCTTGCCATTTGATACGGCCGCTCTAAAGAACACGGTGGCAACGAACACATCACTCGCCCAAAGAAGACGGCGGCGCCCGGTAAGCAAGTTGGCTAATGAAGTCTGATTCTCGATGCTCGTGATTCTTCGTTACGTGTGTGAGACAAGCTCCATTCTAGCTTCTCTTGAGGACTCTGCCGCAGACTCTCCAAGCAGAAAAAATAACCATACGAGAGATGATGAACCCCAGAACGTTCCGCTGACCTGAAATATGTTCCAAGGGCCTCCAGCTTTTCCATGTTTCACGGCTGGATGCATGACAGTATCCGGATTCCTATCCAACAGCAGCAGTGGACCCCCTTAGTAAGTATGCTGTTTGGGGCGCTTGATCAGGTTCTCCCATGGGGGGTATTCCTTCGGCTTGCACTCGCCTATGCGGGATCATTAGAATTGCATCCCAGATGTAATTGGGAGTGACTGGGAATACGTACCACATAGCTCTTCTGCCCGGTACTCAAAGTGCGTGATGTTTGGTGGACATTTCTTCTGGGTATTGATGTAGTAGTGGCACCACTTGGAGGCAATCCACCGGAAGTGTCCGCATGAGTATTCCCGTTGAATATAGTTGCACATGGCAGGTGTGATCTAAGCGGTGCTGATGAGACGATTTTGCGGTACCGACAATTCGGAGAGGAGTTGGTAATCCAAAGTCAGAGGGGGAAGGGGGGAGCTCAGGTCTTATCAAATCGAGCATGGTTTCAAGACGAAACCAAATTTGGAGATAACGATGGCGGTCTGTTCGCCGAAGTCCGCAGCTGCCCGAGGCCCATAGTGTCAAGCAAGCAAGCAGCATGCATGCATCCACTCTCGAGCTGCCCAGACACCCCAGACCGCCACGGCCGGGTACATGCCGGAGGCTGGATCTGGATGGAGGTCCCGCGTGGGGGACAGCTGGCTTACCGGGGGCGGGTCAGAAAGGCAGTTGGTCAATACCCTGGCAAGCAGGAAACATGATGGCAACCCTTGTGGCCACAAGTACAGGCGTTGAGGCCGGGGAAACCGTGGAGTTGTGCTCATGTGCACTCACGGCATATCTGACCACGTTTTCTGAACGTCTTCTTGCGGCAGGGAGTGTGGTCAATGGCCGGGTTCCTGGGAAGTGGCTGTCATTTGGTCTTCCCCGGTGGAGCGCTGTAGTTGTCCATCTACGCTATAGACGCCAACGTCGACGGCATCTGGACATTCTTCAACCGTTGGTATTTCCAGTAAGACGCTTCACTAGCGTTGTAGTCGCAGGTATGTCTTTTTCGAATTGACTGGCACATGTTGTGCTGGATGCGCAAGTAGTTGTGGGGTGAGACAGACTGGCAAAAGTGGTGTTGTCTGTCTAAACTAACGGTAGGCGTGGGAGAATCCTGCAATGGTCATGCCTAGAACGCTCGAGCCAAGTGGAGTCCCAGCGCCAACAGTGATCACGCTAAAATCCGGGGAATCTGCAGAATCCCTGTCCCCTCCAGCCACGTTAAATTCGGCACCCTGCAGTGCTACCCTGCAGATTCACATGCAGCTGCACTCAGAAATTTTGTCCCTCCCGGGAGTGAGAACCCCATATCCTGCACAGGGTGGAGATGAGGGGGGTTCCATTCCATTGAATGCCTTTCCATGTTGAACAGCGTTGGGCTCTGCCGCTAACTCAACGTCAGGCTGGGGCGAGATGCAGACGGGATGTCGGAGGACAGGGACACTGGCATCCTTGGCGCAAGGTGGAAACAGGAACCCTAGATATCAGCAGTTGACATTGTATTATTTGTTACCATCAGGTCACGTGCCTGGCCCCGTCTGGTACATCATGTGAACAATGAACAAGGTCGGACAGTCAACGCAATGACGGAAAGAAAACTAGCTGAACTCTCCGTCAGACTTCCAAGAACTCTCAAGACATTGGAGAAAGAATCACTGAGCCCCCTTCGCTCCAACCTCTCTCGCATGCTGCCTCTCCCGTACCCATTCCTCCGCCTTCGCCACTGCGTTTTGCGGCATGCTTTTCATCGTGAGCAAGAAACCTTGGATCTCTGCCTGCGAGAATTCCCCAGGCGGGATCTTGGACGCAAATTGCGCGGCAAGACCTTTGAGCTTGGATCTCTCCTGAGATAAATCATCGCCTTCACGTGGGATGCAGTCCGGCTCGTACATTTGCACGAACAGCTCCCCGGCCTCTTCCCCGTTGGCGTTGGGAAAGTGAACCCGCTGGTCGATCCGCCCTGAGCGGATAAGGGCTTCGTCGAGCGTATCGGGCTTGTTTGTCGTCATAATGAGTACATGGCCCTCGTGGGAGGCCACACCGTCGATTGCGTTGAGCAGACCGGACAGGGAGATCCGGGATTTCTCGGTGCCATTCTTGGAGGCCGAAGGGGGTGACGATGAGTCGGCGGCGGAATCCTCGTCGCGCTTCAGCCCGGCTGTGTCGATGTCTTCGAGCAGCACGATACACCTCTGTGGCAGAGACTGGAACAGGGCCAGCAGGTCGTTGTCAGTCAGTGTGTGGTCCGATAGCGAGATGATATAAATGTCGAGGCCGAAGACTCCAGCAAGTGCAAAAGACAGCGACGTCTTGCCTGTGCCGGGTGGGCCGTGGAACAGGTAACCCCGACGGAGCGGGATGCCTCGATTAGCATAGAAGCGTGCCGTCCCTGGAAGGAGAAACTCGTGAATATCAGACATAACGCCGGATTTCTGGGTCTTGTCGAGGACCACGGTCGTCATAGGGCGGACGGGGCGGCTAGAGACCGGCTTCCAGGGATTTGGGCTGTAGCGGATCAGAGTTGAGTTGATAGGGCATCTGACAGTGGTCCTCCCCTGGCGGCTGTTATTGTATTGCTCCTGGGCATGCTGGAGTAGTCGCTTGATAGGCCCTGGAGACCGGCCGTAGCAGGACACTTCGAGGCATTCCTGGCCCTGTGGTGTCCCATGGGGGTCGAGGAGTGGCCTTCTCTGGAGAGTAAAGTACCTGCCCTCGAACCGAAAGCTGTGGGTGCCTGTGGTGGGCGTGAACTGGGGTCCGACGTTGCCCTTCTGCCTCCGACTGACAGAGCCGTCTAGGGGCACGACGGTTTCATCGAACTGAGACTCATCCTCATCTTTCCACGGATCCCTGGCCGCCGTCTCTGCCTTGAGAAAGCGCGAATTGAACAGGTTCGACTGTGCTAGCCACTCCATCATGTGCAAAAAGATGTCGTCGCTACCGTCAATGTGGATGCTGGCCATGAAGTGCCGACGGACAAGCGAGTTGACGGTTGTGTAGAGCTGATGCCAGAGCTTGATGGCGGCCCAGACAACGGCGACCGAGGTCAGGATGTTGGTGGGATCAATGCCGATGTGATTGCCAACGATCTTGTAGAGGTGCATGGCTGAAAGAGTGTACCTAAGTCCATCGTGGTGCGAGGGGAGTCAAGTGGGCAGGGAAAGATCGCTGGCGTGTCGAACTAAAGCAGGAGACGGGCAATGACCATCGCCGAGTTCAGGTGCGGAGGGTGCCCCTACTCATGAAGAAGTCAAAGCACCCGGTTCCAGTTCAGTCAAGAGCGGGGTGGCTGACAAGGCCAGTGAGTGGTAGGTGGAACTCGGAGAGTTTGCACGCGCGACGGATGAGGGCGTGGGGGCTCTGTTGGATGTGTTTCCGGCTGTCCAGCTGAGCAGCTGAGGTGAATGGGCGTCCCAAGTAAAAAATGTGACCACTCAGATATGCCATACTTGAGAAAGGCGACGGCTCCAGGTACTTTGGACGCGGCCCGAGAGGTTAGGATCACTTGTACGGGCGAGAGATGATGGCTGCAGATGGATATTGGTGCTAGGTTGGCTGCGGAGACAAGGATGGCCCGCCGCAGGGCGCCCGGATCGAGCACTCGCGGCGTGGCGTTGACTATCCCAAGCCCGGCATGGCTCATGCATTTCTGCTCCTCGCACTTCTGGAACTTCTCGGTCCAATTGAGGTTCTGGGTTTTATGCTGCAGTCGCCCGCTGTTCAACAGGACTCGGGGAAGGGCAACTGCAGGCCAAGAAACGTTCCCGGCGTCTTGGCACCAGTCAGGACGATTTCCACATCCGGCTTGCTGACCCCTGATCGACAAAAGTGGGACGGAGACTCCATTCAACTGATTGATAGACGCCAAGACGTGCGTTGGGTGCCTCTCCCTCCATTGGTGTCCCAATTCTGACCGCACAACACACCCAGCAGGGGCCCTGGTCTGTCAGAATCGGGACCCGGGGCGGAGGTCGACAAGCTTTTGGCATCCCTATGTCGATTTGATGGCACGCGCTTGACGCATCAAAATCTTTCTCGAAGATGATCTCGATCGAAGAGCAATTCCGACTCCTGACAGCATCGAGAATACAAAGCACTGTCAGTGACATCCTGCACGGGATCGAACCTTGATAGGTCCCATGTTTGCTCATCTCCAAGAACAGTGCAAATCGAACAGGCGGTTACAACAGAAGCAGCTTGCAACAGCCACTCGCCGGCGCTTATCCCGCCTCCAGGAACCGCAGCTGAGAGGCGTCGGCTCAGACCCCCTTGTCTCTCAGCTTCGGTGACGGCAGACACAGCGGTCCGACCGATATCAGCTCCGTACCTGACAAACGGCAGTTGTATAAAGATTTTAAGCTGATGTCTATTCTTTTCTGAGAGGCATACAGACCGTTCTTATATTCGCCAGATACAAACCAGAGTCTCCTTGTCCTTGGATACAGCAGCCGCGCTGTTTACGCTATTAACCATGTGCCACGGACATCCCTATTCCTATCCTTGCGGCCATCAATCCGTAACATGGCACTACTGCCCGTCGGCTCTCATCGATCTGCAAACAGGTTACCAGACAGTATGTCCCAACATCACGTTTGCTGCATCCCGGCCTTCTACATCAAAATGTATCTTAGCAAACTGCGACTTTCGCAGCGCTGGGTCCGGCGGATGGACATGTTGCCACTGCGGCGGGCCGAATAGCGACGGGTGGTGCAAGAACATGTTGTTCAATCCGAAGTGGGAAATGAACCCGGTGACCGGCGATTGGGAATTAATCGAACGATGCGACCATGGGTGTTGCCCAAGATGTATTAAGAAGCGTGAGTTTGTCAATTCTTCGTTCCGTCAGATTGACGAAGCTCTAACTTGGACTAAGCCCTGACTAGCGGTGGCGAGTCGAGCCGTATGGAGAGGAGGAACGAGGAGAAGTCGTGAAAGCGTGGCCTGAAGTACCTGGCCGACGTCGGCCCAGCTGCTATGCATGTATATATAGGGGGCCTGAGGATGAGGTTGGAAACCGACAGGTCCGGTGTTCAATGAACTAAAAGCCGAGCAGGGAGTCACCGCCGTGTTGGAGACTCTCAAAGAGGGCTCGCCGCAAAACAATTGCAGAGAGGACTTCCTCCAATCGGCCATAACCATCCCCGCTTCCTCTGATTCCACAAATATGGCCCGCTTAAACGCATTTCTCTCAGCAGGGACAGGGGACTCTCCATCGAGAGGGCCGTTTGCGCGGAGATGCAGGTTGATCGACGGGTGGCGGCAAGCTGGCTCACAAAACCCCCTATATGTACATGAACAAGGGTATTTCTGGGCCTGGATCATCCAGCCTTATCGTGGTTTCCTTCCTGTAAAATTCAACACCTCGGAGCGCGCCTAGTTTTTAACTCTCAACATCATCTCCTCACGCCTACCTCAAGGTCTACCCATCTTCAATATGTTGTCTCAGCTCAACAGGATCCCGTGTCACATGATAATTCGGCGACTTTCCCCGACCCTCCTTTTCCCCGTCGCATTCAGCTAATCCGCTCCACGTGAAATGCCCCGCCAACTACCCCGCCCAGATAAGCCGCAAGAATTTTGCCAGGCGCAAATTGGGCATACCTTGAACAACTACCCAACAAACCCCCGCAACCCGAATTAGGACCTGTCACAATGACTGGGAAGGACGTTACAGGTTGGAGTGAGGACAGGATTTTGGCGGAGGTGAGAGAAGAAGTAGGCAAAAGCCTTGTAAGTAATTTATTTGATCGCAAATTAGCTAGTGCTAACCAATTCAGACCAAAGAAAAGCGATCGGAGCTCACGCTCAGCATAGATACAGACAGCAAACGAGGCTTTGTCGCGATCGTCATCAACTTCGATGGGCCTGGCGGTGTCATTATTGCGAACAAAGATTGGTTGACAACGGGAGAAGGAAAAACAGAGAACGGCCAACGCTTGTATTTTGATCCCAATGCTTTGGTGGTTTCCGAAGACCGACCAGACGTTCGTTACATCCGTCAGGGTTGAGTTATCTGCGTCTTCATCAATCCAACATGTACTGGTCGTTGCCACCTCACGACAAGGTCTCCAAACGCATTTGGCCAGACAACTCCGTCTCCTGTACTATCTAAATGCCACCACCAAGTGACTACTTTCAGATCTCGAACTTGCGCATTGTAGACGCCGAAGCCCTCATCTCCGACTTGCTGTAGATGGTCCAAAATCCCATTCAATAACACTTCCAGACGCACATGGAATTCAGGTCCAAAAGTGATCCTTCTTGCATCACACCATGCCGAGGTGATCTGGAACTGGACACCGGGTTGGATAAAGACAGGTGAGACACATCGTTGGTTGCAGTAGGTGAACTCGATTTCATCGGGGAGATGCTGCCTCAAATACTCGCAAACGCTCTTGGCATCAAATTGGGTTCGTCTCGGAGGAGGAAGTCGGTTGATCGGTCGCAGTTGCCCAGTCGATATGGCGTTCGGCTGAACTGTGAGCAGCGGACCTGTTTGACAAGAGCCAGTGCCGTACGGCTGGGACACCAGAATCTGAGCGAGGTTTGACGGATTGAGACATGAGGCACCGGCGCAGGAATCCAAGGGACAACCTGCGGCCCTCGCGGGTGTATCTGGATAGTACCTGTCAGCACATGACGGAAGGAAGGCGTTAAAATAGGCCCACCTCCCGACGGGTCTGTCTCGGTTCTCGGACGCTTCCTTGACTTTGCCATTGCCTGATCATTACCATCCGCCGCGGGGCATGTGGTTGTGGATAGCGGCGGGGCGTCTACGGGCTCTTTGTGGGTTGGCTGAGCATCGGATGCGGTAGTACTCGCCGCCGGAGGTGCAAGTGCATTTGTTGAGGCTCCACCTGGCGGATCGTTCGCGTAAGTCGTCGTGATAAGTGCCAGAGGGGCGCCTATGGTAGTGCTCGTTAGTTGAGTAGAGGGAACATTAATCGTAGGACCTACTATCAGGCGCCCGCCCGCAGGCGCATTCAAGGCGCAACCTCCTGCCACAAGAACAGCACGTCAAGAGCCACCTTTCTTGTAGCGGGCCACCAGGCCGGGATTGCGGTGGAGGGCCGGCCTTGGCCAGCCCAAAAACCGTCGGCGTAGTGCTTGTTGATAGTTGAAGGGACTCTGAAGCGATGTTTGGAGTGTCGTATACGGCGCGCGGCGGCCTTTGCTTTTGTACAACATTGGCGAGTCTCGGATCTTGAGGCCAACACGACCATCCCGCTATCGTCTTCGCTCCCTCGCAGAGGGCCCGGATAGCACCAGCTGCGGACTTACGGACGTCCTCTGTAGTACAGAGGACTGCCACAATCCCGAGCGGTCCATCATCAAGACACAGCAAGCAACGCCTTTTCTCCTGCCACTTTGTCTCTATTGTGTCATTATGATTGATGAACTTCAAAAGAGTTTCAGCGCTGTTAATGTCGCGCTTAGTCAGGGAGCTGTGAAGTGACTTTTTATGAGCGAGCTTGCGAGCGGCGACATTGTCCGCAGCTTGAGAAAGCACGTCAGAAAATTCCCCTTTGAATCTCGACGCCTCCGCAGCGACATCAGCGGTCCACAGCTTGGCGACAGCATCGCGAAACGTCTCCATCGTCGACGAAAAAGATGGCAAGGAAGTAGACGAAGAGGTGAATAAGCAGGCGAAGAAGCAGGTGAAGAGGTGAAGAAGCAGGCGAAGAAGCAGGCGAAGAGGTGAAGAAGCAGACAAGGAACCAGGCGAAGGGCGGGGAAGAAATCGGGCTGAAAATCAAGCACTAAAACGGGCGAGAAAGTGGGCGAAAAGTTGGGTAAAGAATGGGGCGAAAAAGGACACGGAGTAAGAAAAAGTGGGACTACAGGCACTGCACCTGAGCGCATTAACCCCTTCCAGGTACCTTGTTCTGCTTTTAAACATTTCGATGTCCAATCTTCAACCCCCTTATAACAAGGTGTAGAAATTCGAGCGTTGAGAGGATTAGCAGACAAGGGTCTCCCAGGTAATTAGGTAAATCGACGCCTGCCTCGAACTTTCCTCGCCCAGTCGCAGGTGACGGCAGCCTTGAGGTGGGAACTGCAAGAGGTACTCTAATTACTCGCTAGATCGGCGCCCAGGGCTTGGCCAAGACGGCGCAGATTCCAGCAGGCAACCACTGGCGGCCACTTACGGGTGTGGCGGGGGAGTGCAGCGAGAGGCCCTGGCCAGGCCCTTTGCCCTGTGGCTGCCCTTCTCTCGGCGATGGTTGGCTGCGGCACGCGCATTCCCGAGCCGTAGACTTTCCATGTTGAGTGCCCATTCCCCCTTTCAGGGTGGCAGACGATAGTTTGGACGGAAGGCTTTGGACTCCTCTCGCGGCTCCTGGCCGCCGTCTCGTGCGTCTACCCTCGATAAACCGTTAGCCCTCTCCCGTCATAACTGTCGGGTCAAACCCAAGCTTTTCCTCGCTAATCTAGATGAATCCGAGAATCAAGATACGAACCGTAGTCCATCCTTGCTGCCAAGATTGAGCCGCGCCTCTAAAAGAATGTCGGCGGATGGTTGCTCTTCAGCTCGCCGGGCACGAGGATCTGGCTCCAGTGGCACCTCGAGTCTTTCCCGGCGCGGGGATCGTCCACAAAACCGATATCCATCTTCCGCTTCCCGATGGAGGCTGCAATTGGGTCTGTGCAAAGTCTTGGCATTAAGGCGGTTACAGTGTCGCACAGTGTAACCGTAGATTCGGTAACCAATCAAAACAAAGTCATGTCCCATCAAAATTTGAGGAGTTGCAAAAGAGGTGGGTGTGATCGCACCCTGATTTTGATCAAATGGCGCCCGCCATTCGACGAGGGGGTCACTTGCTCATGATCATCAGGATCAGCGTTCCGCCCTCGCTCCTCGATACATAGATGCCCCGTGCGAGCCACGGGCTTTTTTCTGAGCCTCCCTGCCTGTTCTCCACGCGGCGGTGTCGCAACCTCGTCCCGTAGCCGGGCCATTCATCTGGATGCCTAGACCTGCTACCAGGAACGTTGGCAGTCCTCATGACGGCATCACTGGCCTCTGGGCAACATGGCTTATAGCAGCACGGATATTGTTCCTGCTCCTATCACTGGCGTGGTTTGTCAACTTGCGTACCGCTGAAATGCACACAGACACCGGGGAGGGTTGGCCACGCGCCGGGAGCACAGGCATCCACAGCTGTTAAATTCCAACACGCCAAAACATGCCGCCGCCCAAACCAACTGAAGGAGCTGCTACATTAGAGAACAAGCACTATGAACCCAACATGGCATCCTGAGTGCCCAGGTTACCTATGTACCTAGCTACGTAGCGACATCACACTTCGTCACCCCCCCCCTCCGGGCATAAACGACCTACGCGACGAATCAAATTGGTTTCGAACCTGAACCTGTAGCTATTCCTCGTCGCCTTTGAACCTCGTACTCAACGCCGCCTTTTCCCTCGCTTGTGCCTCCCGTGTGGCAAGCAACACAAGATCCTCTCCTTGGCCGCATCAAGAACCTTGGCCTTGTCGATCTTGGCAGCCGGCTTCGCCACCTTTCCGCTGGCGGTACGGGCTGTGTTTGATTTGTTGCCCGGTACTGCTGCTACTGCTGCTGTCGGAGTACATAGTTGGTCGCACTCTTGTGGCTGGTACTATGCAAGCTCGTCGCCGCCGGTATTTATCTGGTCGTCGCCGTCGTCGTCGTTCACGGGAGCTTCCTGCAGGGCGGCGTGCTCAAACTCGATGGCGAGCCTCTGGTAATAGCGCTTTCCGATGTCGGTAGACGACTGCCAGGATTTCTGACCCTTGTCCAAAATGTGGACGCGACTCGTGGTCATGAGTGCCTCGGAGTCAGCAGGGAGCTCTGATGCAATGCCTCCAAGGGAGACAGCATCCTGAACAGGTCGGGCCGAGCAGGGAGTCTGAACGGAATATATCAGTGTCTTTGTCTCATGTGAAGAAAACCGAGGACGCACAGATACGGAGTTCCAGATGTCATGTTGATGACCTGGCAGTCTCCCATTCGAAGGATGATTGAAGTTCGTAACTAAAGTACTTATTGTCAAGTGTCGCCTCGATAGGGATTTCTGAAATAAAGAGAAGCGACTTACATACTGAGAGGTGACGGCTTACTTTCTTCAGATCACGGTAACCGTTCACCTCCGAGTTGGTCATTGTCTTGCAAATCTGACAAGAGCGAATGTCGTGAAGCTCGCAGATGTTGCAAAATCCGTGTTCGTGAAAAGGGGTAGAAGTTTTGCATTTGCAGGTTCGATCCACAGGCTTGAAGACACAGTCCGGTTGCCCTGGATACCTCTTGCTTTCCTCCTTGGGTTGCTCATACCAGTCAGCCGTAGTAGGCTTGCTTCTCTTCGCCTGATTTTGGAAGTCTTCGCTTGACGGCCGTTTGTGGGGACGGCCAGGTGGTTGAAGGTTGGCCGAAGGAGATGATGTTTGGTTCCCGAGGGCCATCGTGAGTAGCGGCGAGGGACCGAGAATGATCGAGGGCTCGGTGACTCCGTAGCTGCATCTGGCCAGGGTTGCTGTGTCGTTGAAGGCAGCGTTGCTAGAACCGCCAAAGTCATTAGCGTAATTGGGAATGCATCTTTGGGACAGACTTACCTCTCAAGCTCTCGGGACATGACAGCGTGAGGGCATTGAAGGATAAGCAGAAAGGGCTTAAGGGAAGCATAGCCAATTGGAGATGCAGACAAAGAGGGTGGTTGCCTTCTTTTATTCTGTGTCTCAATGCTCTGCATGAGGAACAGGCCGGGATGCAGAACTCACCTATTTCGTCTGGCCAGGTACTTGGGAGTGCCCAGGCATGGCCAGCGCAGACAGGAACAAGGGTCTTGATCGCACCCTTGCAGTGTCTTATTGTCTCAAACCGCAAGGATTCCCGATCTCTTCTTGTGCATCAGATTGGATTAACCAATACCGTTGGCTATACCTTATTGGGAGGAGAGTTGAGGATTGGATGTCGAAACGCCAAAAGCAGAACAAGGTACCTGGAAATGGCTCATGCACTCAGGTGCATTAGCTTGCTTTTTAGAGCCACCCCTTAAAGAACACTATCTATCCGTATTCCGTACAGAGTTTCTAAGTTAGTCCCACTTTTCGCCCGCTTTTTTGCTCGCTTTTTTGCCCTCTTTTGCCTAATTTTCGCCTACTTTCTCGCCTACTTTCTCGCCTACTTCTTTTCCCCTCTCTCTCGTTGACTATGGAGATTCACGATGCTGTCGTCAAGCTGTGAACCGCTGATGTCGCCGGCAACACGTTTGCACACCCGGCCAAGGACGCCGTTCCGCAGGGCCCAATGCAACCCCCCGAATCTCCAGGGCGGATGTCAAACTGTCGAACCGTGCCACCCGTCTACGCCAATGGAAGCGGCGCGGCAACCTGCCCCTAATCCAGCAAACAAACCACCTGCCGTGGTGGAAGAAGGCGTTTCCCCATGCCTCTGCCAATTTTGCTAGCTTAGGACGGTGTGATCTTGCCCCTAGGAGCTCTGCAATTGAACACTCCTAGCTGCCGCTGGGAGAATCATTCATTTTTTACCTCCTGCCTTTCATTCCATCTAACTTTTCTTCAACCTCTGTCCGCCCTTTGGAGCCCCGTAGTAAGCTATCCTTACCGTTGTTTGCTGTGCAGTTGTAGCAATGCTAATATTGTCGACGGGATACTGTTAAGCTCAGAATAAGGGTGCTTTTCTTCCATCCAAACGATAGGGTTGCGCCCTGTGACACTCAGGACCCAGCCTGGTCTACTCGGAACACCTAGCCATCTGATCAGGTTCAGCATGACCGAACCACTAGGAAATCCAACCTTCCTAACGCCGCATCATGCCGTTCTATCTCTAGCCCATTCCCAGCGCTACAGCGAGGACAGCCGGCCTATGATCTTCGACAACGGCCCTGATCCGCCGCCCATATATGTCACACAGCCGAGCCATCAGCCTCCGACGCCGCTCCCCAACCCTCGGCTCTACAAATATCAGCCGCAAGATCGCGAACCATACCATCCAATCCAGGTCGCAGACGGAATATGGAAGCCCAAGGCTCTAAGAGTATCGCAGGTTCGTGGTCTGGTCGAGAATCGTGGGGGCAGTGGAGTGGAGAGCTTGCTTCTGATCATGCGTGGATAGGCCTGTGAGGCGTGTCGACAGCTCGGAGCCAAGTGTGACGATTCAAAGCCCTGCACCGGCTGTAGGGAGATGAGTATCATGTGCGAATATGTTGCGAAGCAGTGGGTTTCCCCTCCTTTTTCTTAACCTTGCCACACCTTCCTACTAACCCCGAGCGACGCAGGCGAGACAGGATCGCAGCAGACAACTTCAAAGCGCTGCTAGCAATGGAAATCAAAATCAAATATTTGGATCAAAAAATGAGCAGACTCTTGGACTGCCTGGAAAGAGCACTGATTCGCATTGGCATCGAGGCCGAGTTATTGCAAGATGAGGACGACAGACACGGGCCGACCGGCTCAGCCCCGCCTATGGCTGGAGGGACCGAATGGCTGCCATCAGAAGGCGCGCTAGAGGCACCGCAGTTTATCGACAGCACCCTGGTAAGGGCCATTAGCCGCGACTCGGAGGAAGAACGCGAGGTCGAGCCACCAGGTCCTGTGGTGGCCCTCGGAGTGCCATCGATTCCTTTCACCAACACCGGCGGCTTGGCATTTGCGGATCGGGCTGACTCATCTTTGGATGGTGACCCTTCATTCTTGGTTGGAACACTCCCGGCTTGTTGTGAGGAGGAAGAAACCTTTCCAGAACGGCATTTTCACGATGAACAGGGATTATGCTATTTGTCCAACAGCACCAGTGTGTATCATCGTGATTAGCCTCTTCTCAGACAACCTGGCATAAAGTATCATATCCAAATAAACAAACGATTGTCTGATGACTGAAATTGCTGCTCCTTTTACCATCAATCACACTTTCCTATTTCGCTTGATTTCCCGATGTTTGATTGATGTGATCCTCTGCTTGCTCCTCACGTTTGCAAGAGCCCGCTGGATTCAACGCCAATTTGATTCATCACGTAGGTGGTTGGGCGGTCCGGAGTGTGATGGAGTGTGATGTTGCTAGCTAGGTACCTTAGGGCCTTGTGGGCCGAGATTGATATTGGCGAACAACTTGCCCCGGAATTGCGATTCGGTTGGGGTGATGGTGGGACGGAATACTGATCCTTCTAGGTCACTGGTATAGTTGTCGACTCTGGTGTTGACACAGTCAGCTCCCCCTTTTTTTGAGCTCGTGCGGTAAGACTGCCCCAAGAAGCGTTTCCAGTCATGCTACTGATTTTGACGGTTCCAGCAACGCTGTCTCCGACGATACAAAAACGTTGGCAAGATGCAGTTCTAGAGCTACCCAGACCTCGAACACATTCAATCATTTGCCGCTACCCGCGTTGGTCCTCGGACTGGTCGTTCTCAAAAGCGACCATCGAACGCGAATTTACAAGAGGCAAAAAAGAGCAAGAAAAATAAGCCTCCACCACACTACGTTTTCAAGCCCGCCTTTCGATTCTGCTGCGTTTGCAGTCATCTCGTTTGCTTTTTCGAAGGCGGATACTGTAAAAAGTGTGAGATACACGATCTTCTCTCTTGTGAGTTTTGCGTGGAAATGACCAACTCGTTCTGGAAGGAGAGAGGCAATGTTTGACTTGGCTTGCTGTCTTAGTTGCTCGAAGTTTAACCTCTTATTAGATTCGAACTCGCGTTCCGCTCTAAAGCAACAGTCCCTTGGTCAGACATCATTATGGCCAGTGAAGCTTGCTCCAGATCTGGCTTCGTCGGCCTCTGATCCGGCTTCCGATTTGCGGACTACACCGTTTGGCGGCTTGAACGAGTTGACCTTTGCGGATCGGACCACCCCTAACTCGCCTTCGGATAACGCCCCTTCGATCTTATTTGAATTGTCTCCGGGTGTCCACTGCCGCTGAAAGTTCTTGTCATGCCGGCTGCTTGACCTAACCCAAGTACTCCCAACCTAAGTACTCCCACTCCTGATTCATTCAGCTCCTGGTTTCTAGAGT
The DNA here is from genome assembly GCA_027946355.1 of Collariella sp. IMI 366227. NCBI lineage: Eukaryota > Fungi > Ascomycota > Sordariomycetes > Sordariales > Chaetomiaceae > Collariella > Collariella sp. IMI 366227. The sequence goes on along the minus strand of JAPEUS010000022.1, from coordinate 87,193 downwards.
ATACTCGCTGTTAATGTCTCTTCTTGACCTATCAAGCTGGGCTTGACCACTGGCTTCTCAAGGGAACGTTTTGGGACACTCGGGACACTTGTAGGGCCTTTGTCGGTGGGCGGTTGACTTGTGTTTTGGGGAAGTGTGACCAGAAGTGATCGTCATACAACGAATACCTGCTCAGAAGTCCACCGTTTTGGGACTCTGTGATCGAGCAGAATCATTGTCTGGCCCTCCGCCATAAATTAGACTCCCTAAGACAACCCACAGTTTGGGAGGCAGACTAGCTGTGAGTACACCCAGGTCTTTATCTGAGACCAAACTATTCCAGACGGATGCGGGCGGTAGCGCTTGAGCAACTCCCTTCCCAACTTCGTTCCCTTCATGCTCTCCTCACGAACAATGATGGTGCCATGTGCTCCGACCCTCAACGACAACCGCGTTCCAGTTCCGTCTCGATCTGGTCCCTCGCCGGTTATCTCCGCTTGCCCATTCATCTCAGGCCCAGAACCCAGGCGGTAGTGATTGAGCAACTTCTTTCCCAACTCCGTTTTTTTCATATCGTCCTCATGAACACATATTCTTCCATGGCGTCCGAGGTTTAATCTCCACAGCCTCGCTTGCCGTACGTTCGAGTCGGGAACCTCTGAGGCTTGGGGGGTCTAGGCTGTCGTGAGCAAATCTTGTATACCCCGAACGGCCGGGCAACAGAACCTTGGCCATTCCTGGTTCAGCAATATAAGGACTGCCAGACTTGTCGAGGATGAAGATCTCGGTTTCTGCGGGCTTGCTGGCGGTCTTGGGTACCATGGCGGGCCCTGGAGGTTATGGAGGGTTTGGTGTAAGTGCCATCAAAGGAGCGAGAACACAACTGAAGGAAGCAGAGAAAGCGTTTGGGGAGCAAGCAATAACACAAGATTCGAAGCCCCCCGGGTTGGGTGGGGGTCCCTGCTTAACCCTCCATGGCGGCGTGCCGTGCTGGGTCTCGAGGTAAGATTGAAACCCGGGACCCTCCAATTTGAGCGGAGGAAGAATGGGGGTTACTGCATAGCATCGTTGGCGCAGAGGGCGACTCCTCCATACGTAATGGCAACCGTCCGAGTACAGCTCCTAGCAGCGAGTCCCTTTGCATAACTCGGCGATATACTGTCGGGAGCTGATGTCTTGCCGGCTGCATAAGCAAGGGGTACTGTCGGCCAAGACAACTCCAAAGCAACCCTGCCAGCAAGGAACGGTGCGCTGAGTGCTGGAAGCCTCGCAGGTACCTCAAGGCATGGGCGGCACATCGGATCACAAAGTGGCCAGCGGCATGGCTTGCGAGAATGAGTGGCTGTGGTTGAGGATCCACCCCGGCTTCACGCGGGTAGCCTAACGACAAGTGCTTAGTTTACCTACCCCATGGGCGCAGGTGTAATCAGGATATTAATCATGGCTGGATCATTCTTGGCACGCATGTCGGGTGGATTGACATGGGACGATCCCCAGCAAACGGCAGCTGGCTCTGTATTTCCGGTTCGGGATGCAACAGTCTTGGATCACGGTCTTGGATCACGGACCGCTGTGATGTGAGCTGGGCCCCCACTAATGCAGAGCTTGCCTCAATGTTTTTTTGCGACAGTTGGCATTCACTCCTGGTCCTCGGTTTTCAGAGCCCTCGCTCTCTTTGCCTCCTTGGCATCCAAGATCGGCACGACATTTGCCGTTCCCATTGTGAGTCCCGCCGCCCTCATTTTCAGCAGCTGGTTGCCCCTGTCATACCTCTTGTTTCCACGCCACGACTCTCCTATCCACCCCACACTCTCCCACTCCCCTGCGTGCCATGCTGATTGATCCGAGCAGGGCTCTCCCCTGGTTTCGGGCGGCCCGGACAGCTGGGACTGGGACTGGCCGGGGGAGTCCCTGCCAGCAAGGACCCTTGTCTGAATGTCACTTCATCCGTGGAGGATATTTCGCAACCCTAGGAGGTGGTGGAACGCCACGGAGTCCCTTGTTATATACTTCCGCAAGGCGCACCTTAAACTTGCATGCCGTGCTATCTCTGGTACACCGGAAATGCAACCTATCTGACGTGCACATCTTCACGATTCACGAGGCTTCCCGAATTTTTGGAAGTCCTTTATTTACTATTCACTTCTTCAGGAGACGCCTCGCAATAAAATGCAGCCAGATGCCAATGGAAGACTCCCTTGCCCTGTCCCAGGAAGATTGCCGCGTTATTCGCACGACATTTTGAACCCCCAATCTGTGAGTTCTCGATGTTCTTCACATGAGATAAAGAAGCTGATATATCTCATCGACAGGAACAGACTCCGCACTCAACCCTACCTATTCATTTTGAGACCAAGCAGACAACTCGAAAGCGCTACCGGGAGAAGCTTGCCGCCGGGTTCGAGGAGCTGCACGCTACTCTGCAGCCTGTTCCTATGGATGACGGCGGTGACGAGCTCGCACAGCACCAGCCGCCAGGTAACAACCAAGGACAGGCCACGCCGCCAGCGGCAAAAAGGCAAAGCCCGCTGCCCATATCAAGAAGGCTAAGGTTTTAAAAGAGGCCAAGAAGAGGATTAAGATTTTGCTTGCGAAACAGGAGATTTTGGCGAGGGGGAAAGAGGTGTTGAAAGGGTTAATCAGGAGGGTTAACGAAGAGAGGGGGAGTGGGGGTGGAGTTGACTTGGATTTGGCCCAAGATAGGAGAACAGATGATGTTGATGTGATGGTACGTTAATACTGGTTGACGAGGCAGTTGGGTCGGCGAGGGCTAGGGCGAGGGCGGCCATGGTGGTTGTTGCTGCTGCGGGGAGTGGCGGTGGGAGTGGTGAGGAGGTGGGGGGACTTCCTGTTTTCTTTTACTATGGTACGTTATATTGGGCCTCCAGGGGCAGTTAAGATCTTTCTTTTGTTCTTCGCTTGCCTCCACCACTGTTGAACACAACCTGAGGTCCGTAGCAGTTTGATTTCTTTGAAACCAATTCCAACCTCCTCTCGATGCTCCTTCAGTTACCTGCCTCTCGCGGTGGCAACCAACCAACAAAGATGAATGCACATTCCCGTGACCTGCAAGTAACTATCTGCAAGATGGGTCCCTGGCTCAAAGAGTCTCCCCAGTCTTCGCCTCCCGTCCACTTGGCATACGTCCGTCATTGAGGAGTATGTGCAGGGGGCCCCAAGGAGGAAAGGGAACTCTCAGCCCTTGGTCATACCAACTCTGTCTAGCCTGTCCATGTGGTACGTCGGCTCCTTTGGCTTACAATGTCGAGCAATGACGCCCGAAGAATCTCGCGGTTTGGGCCTCTTAATCATCACAAAGACATCGGCTCGTCGGGAACCCAGGTGAGAGAGAAGATCGCCGGTCTTTGCCTACCAACACCAGCCCCACTCTTGAGAGCGACCGAGGTCATCATCATCATCGAAGAGCCATCCTTTTTCTTGGTTATCTATCCCGCCGGGCCTGGCAGTCATTCGGAGACGCCTCTCAGGAACCTGGGCAACCATCGACAAGTCAAAGACCGGATCGTGTTACTCGAGACATAGATACTGTATTTGTACATACAGACGCAGGCTTGACACCCCGCAGATCAGGCGCAAGGAGCGTTTGGCTCCATGATTTGCTGAATGTAATATCCCGTTAGACATGGTCTTCTTATGCAAGCCATGGACATTGCCTATAAAAACCCTTGTTTGTCCAGCCAAGGGGCAAATCGGATGCCCTCCCCGTGGGGAACGGGGCATAGGGTCAGCGAGAGATCGCTCACATTTTAAATCTCAAAAAACTGAGATCAGACATGGGTTGGTTTCAGCTGATGTCCCGACGCTCGAGAACACTACATTCCATTATCTTCTCTTCCTTCCTCATCCTCAATCTCCCATCATTAATAGCTTTGATAGTGAGACCTCGTGGTCAAGCAAAATCCGAGTCATATACAACTAACGTCTACTAGTACGATTTTGGTCCTTTTTTACGGCTCATTCTGTTCTTGTCTAGCATTCGCAGGTTGCAACGTGCCCCTTAGAATATTTATCAAACGAGCGAGTTGGGCACAGCTGATGAGGAGTTTATAAGGTTGCAGCAGTCCAATAACACTTCAAAGAGCCAACTCCTGGTATATCAAGAGAAGGTGGATACTACGGTTTAACTTTCGCCCAGGTATACCCTTGTTTCTCCGAGTTCAGGTACGTCTCATCTATATATAGGGCGGCGTCGGGGCATCGCAGCAATGTCAGATCCTGCCAGCTACAGTATATATCGCTCACGTGTTCAATCAGGTTTCCTTAATGTGGCCAGGTCCCTAGCAGAGGGATACCTTGCAAAACCCAGACTCATTCTCCGTCCAATTCGACTAGCCTGTATCCTGACTTGCGACCTTATAGGTAGCGCCTATATCACTTTGCGGCTGTTCAAGATTCGCGATAGCAGGCCCCAGACAAAAGCTGCGTTTGAAATAGCATGTAACTGGCAGTGCAAGGAGGCTATAAGCGAAGGGAGAAAAGAATGACGGGCAAGAATAAGAGATTGGCTCCCAAGAAAACAGTGGTGTCACAGAGGAAGCGGATTTCGATAGCGGTAAGTTAAAGAACCCTCCCCGCACCCCCTTTGCTCAGCTTAAGGGCCCAAGTCCATCTTTGATCCTCCGCTGTAGTTCTTGTGCTTTGCCCCCTAGACACCGCCGGCTGACCGCGTTCCTTTGTCTCTTAGTGCGGCCGCTGTCGCAAGAAAAAGATTGGATGTAGCGGCGACCTTGGCAACGGTCAGCCGTGCTCAAACTGCAAGAATGCAGGAGTTGAGGAATGCCAATTTTTACGGGTATGACGCCTCCCTTGTTCGAAACCTTTCGCTGGTTATCCGAGTCAAGAACCAGACTCAAGTTCCAACGCTTAGTGTTGACAGATATCTTCCCACGAAGCACCCATCCGACATGACACAAGCAATTTCGGTTATAGTGTCAGGGATGCTCGAGTCTTTGCCAGCCGCACACCCGTGGGCTCTGGCATCTCCAGCGCCCTCGCGCCCCAGGACTCCGGCCGCCGCATGTTGGCCGGAGACACGAACAACATCGCTCCAGACGCCTTTTCCGGCTTCACCTTCCCAGCCAGCACCGTCTTGCCGAGCAGCACCGCGCCATTCCCCCAGCCGGGGTTTGACACGCTCTCCCTGGGGGTCGTCGCCATAGACCCGTTCCCCAACCTAGACATGGGTGGGGGGGGATGGGCCCGGACTTTGCCATGGACATAGCCAGCGAGCATACCCTAATGGGGGTTCCCAGTGTCAACCCCATCGCCAGCTTTACTCTGCCGGAAGCCACTACCGACATCATGTACCCTGATGCAGGTGTCGTCCAAAGGTTCCAAGCACATCCATTGCCCTTTGAGCTTCCTATCGGTACTGCGTCACAGTACCATTTTGAGTTGCAGCACGACTACTGGGAACGACTCTGTGCTATACTTCGAAATCATGGGTTATCCTTCTCAGAGACAATCCCATCTATTCAGAGCCGGCCGAGTTTCATTAGGCTGCCTATGGACGTAAACGCCGCCAACAGCTTCTTGAATTTCCCGGTACCAGCGGCCACCCAACTGCCGCAACACCTGTTCATTCCCAATCCACAGGAGTAGAGTTAGTGTTCGGCGCTCCTGTACCTCGGCCAGATGAATTCACGAAAGCCAGCCAGCATCAATGTTTCGAATCCAACCCAAGGACTGAAAAAACGTGCGATTCGGGCTTCAAGCGCCCGGACGATCTTGCCCGATACAAGACGCAACGCCATCCTTCGTTGACGGCATCCAAAAAGACGCCCAGAAGCTGCTCTTTGACGGCCGCCTTTTCGCCGTCTACCTCGAAGAAGACGCGCAGGCGGCGCACCTGCGTCAAGTGTCACAAGACGGACACGCCCCAGTGGAGGAGGGGGCCGAATGAGAATAGTGAGTTGTGTAATAGTTGTGGGTTGCAGTGGGCTAAGCAGGTGTGTTTGGTCTTCTTTCTTTTCCCTTCACCGCTTGTGTTTCGTTTTATTTTACCAATGCTACAAGTCTGCTAATAGATAAATGCTTTAGAAAAAAAAGGGAATGTGAGCACGTCCAAGACGAACTCGCCGGTTGTTACGAGCTCTAAGTGGTAGCTGGTGGCAGAAAACGTAGGTGGTCTGGACGCCGGGGGGAGGATGAGTTGGCAGCGGGATCCTCACCCCGCCGCTGACGTGGGGTGCCGCAGGGTGGGAGGAGTGATGAGTATCGACTCATGGGGAACAAAGTGGCGTGCTTACCCCGCTGCCTGTCCAACGGGGTTCCGTAAGTTTGTGCGAAGAAGAGCGCCCTGAAGACATGCGCAAGCCAGTTCGACGACAGAGGATATCACCGATTTGAGAATTAGCTGTTGAGGCAGCCGTTAATCTTGAAGCCGCTGCTGTGATTGCTGTCAAAACAGCCGTTGAAATGAACGGCCCCGCCCGATCCTCCAGGACGGCGCCGGTTTTGTGCTCCAGCCCGACGTCGCGCAACTTCTCACAAACTCGCGCCGGCCCCGCGAGCAAAGATGGTTAATGCGTGGCGCACATGCGCCAGCAGACTCAGCCGTTTTGAATGCAGCCCCGGTGCGCGTCCCAGCCCGCAAAATCACCCCTGTTCTAAGCGCTAAACTTCCAAAGGGGTGATTGGATAGCCATTCACAAGACAGGGGGCAGCCGGGCGGGCCTGATCCTGCGGTGGAGCGATCTACAAATTCAGAGCAGGGTTGTCAATGTGGAGACCCTCTTGTTCCGCTAACGCAAAGTGTCGGGTAGATCTGCGGAGACCCCTGCTCAGCTCCCAAGCGGGTGGAATTCGACTAACTTGCCAACTATAACTAACGTTATAGAGTTTTTGTATTTGTAGAACCATTAGGTCTGAACCTAGCAACGTCCATTCCAGCGAGTCAGTGTGCAGGGGCCCACGATCTCAAACATGAAAGAATGCCTTGTTTTCCGTTACCGTGACCCCCCGGGGGTCGCGCCACCATGTCTTGCTGCTTGTTTGATTGGTCACCCACCGCGGGATCAGACTGTGCTAACCCCTGTTCCTGATCAACTGCTGCATTTGGCAGTGTGGGGGTTTGGGCGACCCATATAACAACACACCAACCCGAAGTGGGGGTCTCCAAGCCGCCGGGTGCATGCTGGCCCCACATAGCCAAGGTTCCGGGTGGTTCCAGATCTGGTAATGTGGATCGCAGGACCAGACCCGGCTGACCCCTGTCCAAGGCGACAAACTCTCCGAAGACGGCCTGCTCCCGGTGGCTATCAAATTCGTGGGTGACCCTTCTATTCAGCTAACTTGTCGAGCCACACCAGGAAGCTGACTCTGTATACCTGGTTCTACATCAGCTGGGCAGTTTCCGCATGCGCTGGATGCTGGCGAGGAGCAAGAGGCGCCAAACTGGCCGCATAGTAGTCGTGGGTCAGGAGTGATGAAGGGTTAGAGCAGACGGAGGATTTGGGGGATTGGGTGATGCCGAACTGTGGAGGAAAGAGGGCAGCTTCCTTGGGGCCTGGAGAAATAAATGTAAGAACAAAAGTCATGTTTCCTGGTATAGCGCATAAAGAAGAACCGGAATGCAGGAGGGAAGAAGCCCGTAAGTGGGATGAAACGTCGGCGAGCTCAAGCACGGAGGGTGACAGTTCACTCAGAACCCAGCCTGGCCTACTCGAACACCTGGCCATCTAAACAGATTCAGCATGACCAAACCACTAGGAAATCCAACCTTCCCAACGCCGCATCATGCCGTCCTACCCCCTAGCCCATTTTCAGCCCTATAGCGAAGACAGCCGGTCTATGATCTTCGACAACGGCGCTAACCCGCCGCCCATGTATGCTACACAGCCGAGCTACCAGCCTCCAGCGCCGCTGTGATGTTGCTAGGTAGGCTTAGGGCCTTGTGGGCCGAGATTGATATTGGCGAACAACTTGCCCCGGAATTGCGGTTCGATTGGGGTGATGGTAGGACGGGATTGCGGATTGAACGGGTCTGAGGCGGCGGAGCGGGACCGTATTTTCGGAGCCTCCCGTGCCGAACAAGCCGGGAGGGTGAACCGGTTTGCCAAAGCTCCCGCCTTTGGCGGGCGTGATGCTGCTGGGATCCAATCATCAGCGAGCCAATGACAATTGTCTAACAGCGACCCGCATTTAGTGGTCTGCGAAACCACCAAATGTGGGGCATGGTAGTACAGGGTAGGCACGTGATGCTAATTTGGCGTCTTGACTTCCTGGTGGCTGTGTATTGGCCCAGACTTCCTCTCACAAGTATTCGAGTCAAAGGTCCCTGCGATCAGCGCGACGGACCCCGTTTCCATATCCACAACTAGCATCTGTTCTTTCTCGCTCTTTTTGCTGCCATTTCACAGAAAAGTTCTCTTTCGGGCTCCGCTCGCTCGCCTAGAATAAGCCAGTCGCGGGGATATCCCCGCTCGCTTGTCATCGACATCATTGAGAGAGAACATGGGCTCGAAAACAACCCCTAGACTTCTCGTACCAGTGGATGATATAGGCAGACTAGATGAGGGTCAGTGGCTTAACGACAATCTCATCACATTTGGTCTCCAGCATCTCCTTACCCCGCATTCGGACGGCCGACCCGAGCGTGTTTACGTCCAAAACACTTTTTTCTACGGAGCACTAAAAACCAAGGGGTATAATGGAGTCGGGAGTTGGTCTAAAAATGTTGATCCGTTGTCCTACGACTACATCGTCGTTCCAATCCATGAGGAATACCACTGGTGGGTAGCCATCATATGCAACCCAGGGAAGCTCGATCCAGGCCTTCGAGATCTTCAAGGTAACATTGAGCGCCCGGTCAACGAGGTGATACTGGCTAATATAGCAATGATAGACGAGAACCAGCCGCCGCAGCCACCAAGGCCTCTTACAATGTCCGACCTCCAACATTATCCAAGAATCCTCACTCTCGACTCCCTTGGCTCAAACCACCCCCAGGCAGTCGATCATCTCGTGGACTATCTTCTCGCGGAGCTCAAGCATAAGCGCGGCAGGACCAACGCTAAGCCCCCTCAGCTAGAGCTAAAAGCGGAAAATATCCCGCGACAAACCAACTTGGTTGACTGCGGCGTCTACCTTCTCAGCTACATACAGGAGTTTGCCAAAGGTCCAGAGCAATTCGTCCAGACCCTGCTCCAAGGAGGATGGCCGGAGTGGAGACTTGATCCTTCCGAACTTCGGAAGTTCTGGCGCGAGACGATACATGATTCCCTCCTCTTGACGCCTGAACAAGCTTCGGAAGTCGCCCGCTTCCGTGACGAACTCCGTGGCTGCGAGTCCGAGACTGAGAGATACGAACTATGCAGACTGAAACGAAATCAGCTGTTGGATGGATATACTGAAATGCAATGTCTATTCTCCACCTGCGACATTATCATGTCGACCGAGAGTTCTACGTACCAACGGCGGAAGAAGAACAAGGACAGAGAGACGGAGGATGATTCAGGGCGGTGGCGCCTATTTTTGGGAATTGCTACAGAGGGGTTCGAGATCAAGTCAAGATGTCTCACCCCTCTGAAGGAGGTTGCACGTTGCTGGGGCACAGATATCATGCAGCATTACCGGTGGGCTGTCAAGGGGGAGAAATACTGCGTTGCCCTCCGTGCTGCGGCACGTCAGGTGCCCGAATGGGCCGAGGCTGCGAAAGGCTTGAACCAGTCGATCATTGAACGATCCTTAGGTGTCCGGCTACGGCCAGTACAGGCGTCGGTTAACCCGATCGAACTTCGCGACATAGAGTATCTCAGGAAGCGCTTCGTTCCATCTCCCGGCAACAATTTAGCTATCAACATCTTACCCAACGTCCTTGGGTTCGACAAGTTTGGCCTCCTGGTTCTGAAGGAATTTGCTGCCGTCTTGGTACGGCCCGGTGGAGCCGGCAGTCACTCCTCGACCTCGCCAGATGTTGACTCTTCCGATACCTCTGCAAAGCCGTTGACGCTTGCCAGCACTACAAGTATCGACGTACAAGGAACAACTATCTCACAGGCGTCGGATCCACACCTCGTCAGGGACGTCATTGCTAGATTCGCTCAGTGCGTTGATTCTAGCGCCGAGGTACCACTCCGCATTTGCCATAATGCAGACAACGTCCGAGCTAATACAGGCACAGACCACCCAAAGCTCGGCCAGAGATTCGACTACGATGTCGGCAGGCCCTTCTGCTACCCCGCAGAACCCTAACCGTGCTACTGTCATCTCCAATCCCTTGATTGCGTCCGAAGAATCTCAACAGACGGATTCGGGCACGAATGACGCTGTAGCCAACAATAGCGCTAACCCCGATCAACCCCCTCGACAACCTCGCCGACGTAAACCAACATCGTATCAGGGCCCCGCCGGCAGAAGTACAAGGAGTACGATAGGCAATCATAGACAAGCCCGACTTCCCCTGGTCAGAGTATCGGAGCGGTCACGAGACTGCTGTCCGGAGGTGCCGCCATCCCTCCGATTAAAGTTGGCCAAACCGGATTTATTCGACGCCGAAGCTGCAAACCAACTCTTCTCTTTTGTCCGAAAGCTGTGCCGCGAGCATCTTCAGTGCTATGTCGAACTTCGGTACTGCATTGATCAGGTGCAGACCGCTACCTTAGCCAAGAACGCCAGCGTGAATGAGCAAGGAGGTCCTCCGTTCCGCCGGCGTAGAGCATCGCTACCTGATATCCTTCCGTCGAAGCGGCTGCGGCTTGATATGCCTCTGGCGTTATCTGGAGCGCCAGGCGTTTCCGGAGACCGGCCGGCGCGTGATCATATCGCCAACGATGCCTACCGAACTAGAGCCTTGGCCGAACTAAAGCAGGCCACACCGCTGCAAGGCTCGCACGGTGAGGAGACAAACCAGCTCATCCGCAAACTACTTGATAAGGCCCAGCACCCAAATACGGACCGCAACCTTGGCATAGTTGAAGCCTTGTTTTGCACTGGCGACGAAGCAGCACGTGTAGTCGAGACTCAACCTTTTGCCGACGCCCCGATCATCACAGCGGGCCAGCAGCCGTTCAAATGGGGCAAGAACGGCCGGCCAATTGAGCAGCTTTTTCGGCGTTTTCACATTCTCAGCTTGGCTGTCTCGGTACAAGTTCCATCTCGCCCCTCTAAAGAGGAATCTTTCGAAGCCCACAAGCTTGGAGAAGTCAAGGAGCGGTTCCTTTGCCAGAAGAGCACGAGCGACCCATGGAATGTCCTGGATTTGCAAACTCCTGTGCCGTCCGTCCTACCAAATTTCTTGACCGGAGAGAATTGCGGACTTCTCCTTGACGTTCGAAATAGATTTTTGATGGAAGGGAGCGCCGAGAGAGTAACGGCATCTCTACTGGAGTGGAGGGAGTGGAAGGAAGTCGACAAATGGGCCCTGCTTTCGCAAGGCGGCCATCACACAGCCCCACATATGGACAGCCACGGCTATGCCACGTGGATCACAGCACAAGAAGGGTTCATTGGGTTTGGCTGGATGTCATGCCCGACAGAAGAAGAACGAGAAGCATGGATGGCCGAACCCCACCGGTACACCGGCAGCAGATGGTGTTACATCATCCTTAAGCCGGGCCAGACTGTTTTCTTTGGGCCGGGCACGATTCACTTTGTCTTTCGAGTGCGAGATCATCAAACTCTGGCTCTCGGTGGCCATGTGCTCCAGTGGTCCGGCATCCAGCGCTGGATCCAAGTTGTTCTTGCCGAGTGGAGGAACCCGGCAACTACGAACGAGGAGATGAAAAAGACTGCGCCGAAGCTCGTCCGTGTGGTGGTAGAACTCGTCAAAGCCAAAGTGAAGGAGTCCGGGACAGAGGAGCTAGGTGGTAAGGATGCTGTCAGGCAGTTCTTCGAATCTGCCAAGGTAAGAATATCGAAATACTATGAAATAGCAGTGCTAATGACCTTTAGAAATTGGAAGTGTTGTGCAGGAGGGGCAGAAGACCAAGGCGCCCTCTACCTAGATAAATCAGTCCGTGGCGTGGGGGAGCGAGGAGAGGCAGCATGAGTAAATCCTATTAATTCTTGAAAAGTGAGAGTACTTGCCGCCTATCAGCGAGCGGAATCTCCAACAAACGTTTTGCCTTGAAAGAGAGATTCTAAGTGTTATTACATTCTTGGCTTACAGTACACTTTCAATGCCTCACTATCATCGCAGCCATGAATCTGCGCATCCCCTACCCAACGGCCAACCCACGTAATACCGCAATACGGGATAGTCCTGTCTAGCACACCACTATTTGAAAGGTTGCTTTTTGGGGACTGGTGATCCGAGGGATACTGCACTCCGACTCTGACTTGGCTTCTCCCCCACGGTGCCCACAATCCTCCCTGCCAGATCCGGATGGCCCCCCGTTCCCCGGCCCACCACCTGCCATGGGGAGAGTTCCGGGAGAGGCATACCGTACTGCTTGCAAGAAAGTCGTGAAACCCTGCCCTCGTTCAATCATCAGCCAAGCAGCTCATCCTCCAATTCGGTATATATATGTCTGGACGCCTCGCATACAGCGCGCGAACTAAACTTCTTTAAGATCTCCGCATATGGCCCCAGTGACCACCGCACCTCCCTACAGCCAGATCATTTGCCTTGTTGCCTCTTTTCGTCCCAATGCAAAAATCTCTCGACCTTGCCTGGTGGCTGCGAGTCGGAGCCTTTTCTTCCATAGTGTGCCTAAGTGTCGTTAGCATCATAGTTGTGGTTCTTTTGAGAGGTCGATCCAACCGCGAAACGACCCAAACGGGTGGCTAAGGTATGGTTCTTACACGGCTGGGAGTTCGACGGGGGACTAATGGGTGATCTGGTTCGCTTCAAACTAGTATAGTGCGCGTACAGCTGGAGCGTGCCTGTGCCGGCGTGGTAGGTCGAGCTATAGGTATACGCATTGCCGTCGAAATTAGGCTCCTTCGCGCTGTAGTTCTGTAGGGCGTGCATCGCGCGGGCGCCGATCGCGCCGTCGTGAAATGCCTGTCGTAGCGCAATGTCGGCTCTGCCCCTAGGAGCCTTAGTCTCAAGAAAGAAGTTCGGTGCCACTGGAGTACTTGCGTGCTTTATAGGGATAATCAGCTTGTTTAGGTTGCCCTCCTCGTTACTTAATGTTTCTCCTAGTTGACTCTATGCTATCCCAGCTAACAGTCCCCTTCGCCAAAGAAACCCTCGCCACCGCCAAGGACCGGCCGGGGTATACTTATCGAGGATTTGGTGGGTCGTGGAGCAAGGGCAAACGCGGCAGACGAGATCTCAGGTTTTCCAGTAGAAGGGAAAGTGTCATACTACAGGGAGCTGTGGTAGGGAATTGGAGAGAGAGTGTAAGAGAGGTGTTCTTGTTGTTCTTGCAGTATTGCTAGTGAGCAACGAAGATTAAAGTATTGGATTGAAGAAGGAAGAAAGAGATGCTCTATCGAGCAAGCGAATGTTCAAACAAAGAGACCGCTGTCAGCTCAGCTGAGCAAAGCAAACCTTAACCTTGAGTCCTATAGCGCGATAGAAAGGGCCAACACGAGATGAGACCTCAACCGCCATGTTTGAGTTTGGCAATTTCCATCGCGAGGTTATCGGCCCGCTCCCGCTCTTGCTCAGCCCGCTCCCGCTCTTGCTCAGCCCGCATTTCTGCCAGATCAGCCCGGGCCCGCTCCTGCTCCCGCTCTTGCTCGGCCCGCTTCAGACGCTCTCCAGCTGCGGACATTGCGCGCCTCCACTTGTCCTCTTGCTCTGCCAGAACTCGTTCTATCTCCGCGCATTGTTTGGCTTCCGCCTCGCGTTTCGTCGTGGCTTCTTGTTCCTCCTGGCCGAATTGAATCTACATGGAAGCCGAGATTAGTGTAGTATAGGCTGCAGGGGGGTAATTGGCAGCTAAGCTGCAGTATGGTTTGGGTTCAAATATACCTTTTCTAGAAGCTTCCGAACCTCTCTCGCCCGGGTGGTACTGTCGTCAAACAGCTTCTAGTGTGTGGGCATGTCCTGGATCATGCGGAGGAACTGCGCCACGTTCCAGCCGTTCTGTTCGATGGCCTGGCGTTCCTCCACCGGGAGCAGCGCCAGTTCCTCTTGGCTCCACGCTTTCTTCTGCGTATCGTCGTACTTTACGACGAGCTCCCCTTGCATCTCTACCAGCTGTTGCTGGTAGGTTTTATCCTCCACCGACCTCCGAGTGACGCCGCTATATGCGACGCAGTCGACATTGAGCCAACTCCAAACGCCCTTTTTCTGCACTGATTTGCCTTCTACACACACGTTCGCCTTGCCAATCTCAGCAAGAACTTCAAAGGTGGAGTCGGCATACCAATAACACATAGTCGAATAGACATGGTACGTCGGGAAACTCAGACTGTGTATCTCGAGTACGGATGCCAGCTGCAAAATGTTCGGGCCAGGGGTAGGAAAATTCGCGGTCCTTACAGCAGCAACATAGGGTTAATATAGATGATCAGGGGGTTGATAGCTATAAGATAGAACCATGTACCTTAAAGGATAGGCCCCCCTTCAACTTGACAAAGTCCAAAAAGTCGTCCTCTGTGATATACGTCACTCTATCAATTAACTGACAGGGGAGGCCAGACTTGATCCTGAGTCCGCGTTGCTTCTCGGCCTTGGCACCGGTCAAGGGGAGGTCGCGCTCCCACACCATAATCAGCGGCTTGTTGCTCCCATCGACAAGGTCGGCCCGGATAAACTCGTGGTTCCAGTCGGTGCGGCACTTGTAATGCGAGAGACGTCGCAGACGGATATTGTCAACCTGATCGAGGATCGAAGAGCCGTGCTTACGTATAAACCGGGGGAGGGAATCAAGAAAGGCCACCTTGACGAGGTGTGGTCCATGACAAGACACCCGGCACCAGTCGAGCCATTCCTGGGCGGGATGGTATTGAGCCATCGGGGGGGCAAGCTTGTTGGGATCTGTCGAGGGCCCCCAGACGAGTTTCGACGTCGTTCGAAGGAGAGCATTTTGGAGGAAAGAGAAGAGGGATACCGTGGGCAGTGTCATATTAAACCAACTAGCCGTGATGAGGGAAAGAACCCAACTATTCGCGTGTCTGGTATTGATTGATTGTGTTGGGTGTCAATGATGCCTAATCTTTAGGTTGTTGCTGTGTGGGGGTTGCCAACCTGACCTTCTCGGGGATTGAACCTGGCTCTTATTTGAGGGTCGACGTGGTCTGCTGCCCGCTGAGGTTGCACAATGGCTGTGGCGCCCAACGATTGGTCAGGAATTGTGGGTCCCATTCCAGCACTTGACATCGGGTTGAGGTTTGAGAGATTTCCGTTCAGCTTTGAACACATCTTGCAGCAACTGTTGCATATATCAAGTTTCACAGAGGCGGCTGCCATTGTGCTATTGGGGTGAGCTTGGTTCCCAAATGCTAGAGGTGCTCATCATGCAGGCAGCTAACAATACAATAATACAATACAATTTATTAACGCCCGGCGGCTAAGCCGAAAGGGCAACTATAACAATCTGACTATACATTTCCCAAGATATGACATGATTTCGTCCAAGCCCATACAGAGTCCATTCTAGTACATGCAGTCCCTTGTTCCATTTCTCTTCGGATTCCCGTGGGTTAGTCAGTCTATTCCATAGGTGATGTGAAGAATCCGGCGTCATTGTTGTGTTCGATGTCCTCAAACTTCAAGTTAGTTGTGAGGTCCTCCAGCCACCATTTTTTGGCGTTGTGCCATGGATCAAAGTGCTCATTCTTCACTTTCCTTTCTCTGCATGCCCTACGCCTTCCCAGTCCTGCCCCCCGCCCTTCCACCCCCTAGATCTTTCACGAGAGTTTTCAACGGCAGTGATGAGCACGTTGACGACTTCAGGAGGTTCACCGTCTGGAAAAGGATCGTCAGATCCAGTGTGGGAGTGGTGGCCGATGCGGGATTCTGGTCTGAGGGCGAAGGAGAAAGTCGAGGTAGGAAAGAAAGAAGAAGCCGAGAAACCAGAGAGAGGGGGAATCCGACGGATTCAATAGCCATCAAGGTTGGAAAGGTCGACCCGAAACTTTTCCGCCTTGCAGACCCGACTTCTCCCACAATGCATCTCCTCTGCGCTCACAAAATGGCTTCTTGTGCGCACATCACATGAAGTACATGAATCTCTGCTCTGTTCCTAAGTAATGACAAACCACCCCAACTATCAGATTCGGCCTAAGTCTACGAATACATTCAAGGTCGAGGCAGTCCCTCCTTTTGGTGGAATTGCTCCAGGATTTCAAGACATTGCTCGAAATGCGCAGGGGGTTCCCAAGAATTGTGCTTCTTCCCATACCCTGCCCACTTGACCAGGTACTCCAGTCCCTCTTCTCCCTGTTGCCAGTCCAAAATCTCCTCGACGGTAAAATACTCGTCGCCTTGAACCTCAGTCGTGGAGGCAACTCTTGAAGGGAGGGCACGAGCCGTCGAGGATATCCTCCCTACTGGTGCCTTGGGCCGCGGCTTTTTTGGTAGGCGGCGCTTTGGGCCTTGGGTTGGTGGTGGTCGTTGTACTTGTAGCGATAAGGAGTTGGTGCAACGAAGACGTGCCTGCCGCTTGGGCGCTGTTCTGCGGGCTGTAGGGGCTGAAGTGTTTACCCTGCGGCGCTTCCCTCGTGGCGGCTGTACGGCATTCTCATCATTGCCTTGCTTGACGCCACTTCCCACCCTGGGAGGGCAGTCCTCCTCGTCGTCAGTATCGCAACGACGTCGCCGTCGACGACGACAAATGCCGTGCTGGAGGTCGACCCGCTCCTGACTGGCGAACGGCTGCATGGATGGCTCGGTGTTGGCCAGTTCAGGTTCGTTACCGCTCTCATCGCCCGATGAACTTGGCATGCCTGTCCGACTCTCCTGCGCTTGCGTCGGCGAGATAGAACTCTCTTCATCCTGTCCGTCGTCTGGAGCGAGAGGATGTCGTTGTTCTGGGCCGCTCACTTGAGCGTTGTCGTCACCATGATCGCGATGTTGAGACAGGCCGCAGCTGCCGGACCTCTGTTGTGGATCAACCCCACGACCGGAGGCGGCGCAGTTTGGGCTCTGGGGCTGCTGAAGGCGTGGCTCTGCATCTGCCGGTTTAAACTCGCTGGGGCTTTCGTCGCTTGGCAGTGTAGGTGTGCGTGCCCGGCTTTCCACCACTTGCGGCGGCACTTCAGGACCGCATTGTCCACCGACATCGAGCCAAAAGTTGATCTGGTCTTGGCTGTAGGGCGGCTGTAGGGGCAGCCCAGCATCGGCTGGCTCGGGCTCGTCATCCTCGCTACCCTCGTTGTCCTCCTTGGCCTGAGGCGACTTGGCAGATCGAAGCCGACGGTAAATCGCAGATAGGTTTGGGTGCCTGGGACATCCGTCACCCCCACGACAAGACGGCCCCGTGCACACAGCCGTACGGCGGGATGCCGGGGAAGCTGGGGTGGCAGCCGGGTTGGTGGAGGCGTCGTCGTCGGTCAGGTCGATGATTACAGCACCTCTGCTGAGCGCGGCAAGGGTTTCTCTTCTGCGCTTTGCAAGGTCAGACGCCATTGTCTGGGTTGTGGTGGCGTTCAGGGGTGGAAGAATGATGGTCCTGTCCAGTGTGAAAGTGGTGGCTGATGTGGGAATGTTGTTGGACGGCGGAGGAGAAGGTCGACGGGTTGGGAAGAAAGAAGGAGAAGTCAAGGAAGCAGAAGAAGGGGGAATCCGAGGGATTAAATAACCCTCAAGGACCGGACACGTTGCACGTGCTGGTGTGCCTTGCCTCAACATGTGTGTGCCTTGCCTCAACATGTTGGAGATCGGAATTGGGTTCTTCCGAAGCTGGTCAGGGTTTGCTCTTTACGCTCTGCGACGCCAGAGGAGAGTTCTCAACAGTGGTGACAAGCTTGTCGAGGTGGTGATGGCGTTCAGGGGAAGGATGGCCGTGTTTAGTGTGAAAGTGGTGGCCGATGAGGGATTCTGGTCGGAGGGCGAAGGAGAAGATCGACAGGTAAGGAAGAAAAGACATTCACTAACGGCGGTCTGGGAAGGTGGTGGTTGTGAACTTGACCGAACCAGCCAAGAGCTGGGACGACGTGATCGAATACTGGGTCGAGTGGGACTGCGACGCCTGGGTAGAGGATGTGGTGGAGCACCAGCCGGCACTTCACCGCGAGAACAACGGAAGGTACGTCTGCGACCACAGCCTTGGAATCGACGAGCCGTACTTACAGAACGCTAGATCGATGCCAAGGGTCCTGGTAGACTTGACGGGGGATGACGAGCAGGTGGATACGAGGGTTCCAGGGAGCAGTCGCGACAATCCAATCGGTCTCACAGTTTAGGGAGACGAACACCTAGAAGAACATCTGCAGCCACCCGGGTTGCTGTGACCGGCGCGGGCAATTGGTTAACGCAAAGTCTTGGAGCCACTGCTACATAAGTGCCACACCTTCGTGCAGTGGCCGGGAGCCGGGATCCCAGGCAACCTGGGACTGAGGTTTCAGTCGGCCCAGTGATATCAATGAAATGGTGATGCAAATCGCTACACAAAACCTCCAGTCAATGACGATGTAGCACAAATACGAAGCTTATCAAGTACTACAATTGTGAGGCACTCGAAGGGTAGAGTTGGATTGATGGGAAAGGAGAAGTGGTGACAGGGACTCGGTGGTCGTCAAGTACAGGGGTTTACTGACCCACCCAAAAAAAGTTGGCCCGACAGAATGGTAACGGAGGTAATTGGCTGGCTAAGCGCTGCCAGAGCACCCCACTTACACAGTAGCAGCCAATGCCCGTTGCCCAGTCCTGTGGGACTCCACCCCACCCAACCCAACTGTGCCCTGCCGTCCTGGACCCCGCCAAAATCATAGTCAACATTAATTATTTAAATTCTTCCTTCCATATTTCGGGTTGTCCCATGTGCTACCTAGCTATCATCACTATTTCTACTACTCCAAATGCCATGGCTACGCCACCGAGACGATGTAGGCTGCTCAAGTGATGTCTTGGTGGGGTTCAAGGTCTGGAGCAGGATGGCCGTGTCCAGTGTGGAAGCAATTGCCGATGCGGGGCTATGATTGGAAGGTGAAGGAGAAGGTTTAAAGGCTAGGGAAGAAAGAAGAAGAAGCCGAAACTAGAAAAAGTGTAGATTTAGGTGGATTAAATGGCCATCAGGGCCCGGGACTCGGGACAGAACACGGCACCAATCAACAATCGGCTGGTGAACCAAATAGGAAAGTGGGTTTACTGCAAGGATCAAAGTTTGTCTGGCAGTGGCCACCACCGCCCGAGCCATCTGCAGACCACCCGCCTTTCTGCCACCAAACCCCCACAACTGCGTAAACCTTCCAAATGCAAACCAATACATCACCAACGTTGCCGCCGTGCCTGTCTCCTTCCGAAAACATCTCAATCTCACCACCAGGGTGATCCGGCCAGGGTTTGAAGAATCCACTTCCAATCTCCAACAACCTCAGGCACGGCACACCAGCACGCTTAGTAACTCGAGGAAGCTATAGACCCCTGGCTCTATATCCAGGCGGTCTTCGGGAGGTTCTGCTGCTGAAGCACCAGCCCTGTAAATTTTAATTGGCAAAAGGGTTACGGACAAATCCCGTCCAACCCCTCAATGAACGCTCAAAATGCCACCGCCAGCTTGCCTGTATCATTCGAGCAGTAGCGAGCAAATTTGGTAGTTGCCTCAATGTTCCTCGGCCAACCCTAGCCCTTGACATTCGTGGGCAGCAGACGCGGAGATGCTTTATGGTGGGAACCCCCGACCAATCGGAACCGATCACCAAGCGCCCCGATACGCAAGGGATGCCTGTGGAGGGTCCCGTTGAAACCAATTTCAACCTCCTCTTGATGCTTCTTCGGGTCCCTGCGTCTTGTGGTGGCAACCAACCAACAAAGACGAATGCATATTCCCATTGTCTGCAAGCTGCAAGTGTCCGCAAGTAACCGCCCAATGCCGAGCGATGATGCCTGATGATGCCCGAGAGATCTCGCAGTCTGGGCCTGGGCAGCCATTCAGATCGGCAAGATCCAGAACCAGACCGAGACGGACATCCCAGAAACGAGCAGAGTAGCCGACATGGAGTTTTATGCGACGGATACTACGCACTAACTGTGGCGAGCAAGGGTTTGGCGTTCTGGTGTTACAATCCCAACATCTTCTGACGTTCTGCGAGGTGGAGACCCCATCGAACAAGGAATACCAGATGTGGGGACAGGCAACCAAGCGGTCAAAGTGGTGATGGTGACTGTCTTGTTCTTACGGTGGGTGTGGGAAAATCCCACCTGCAGGATGTGGGCCCAGCGGCTGGCCCACACCAGAAGATGATGAGCATGGACCAAAGTCCCAAACATGAGGAGGGCCGAAATATTTCTCCTACTCTGGGTGTTCCGTTTGCTCCAAGGGTTGTAAAGTGTGGTGGTCAACCACTCTGACAGGCTGTACATTGCGCCTATTAGATCTTGAGACGGCACGTTCTGTCATCTTTCCATCTCAACAATGCCTTAGACTTGACTCACAAAATTGGAGATTATCCATGAGTTGGTTGGATTTGTTGCTGGCAAGATTCGATCTATCAGATCTGCCTCATCAGCATTGCATGGTCAGTTTGCTGGAACGCACGGTCCGTCGAGGGTCTCAAACAACTGCCATGCCTTCTTTTGCCAAGCTTGGATTCCCCCAAGCAACGGTGGCGCGGGAAATCTGCAGGTTCCCATGTTCAAAGACCAAAAGCCTAGTCAGCAGCTGGAGACTCTGTTGTGTAATAAGGACGCCGCGCCGCGGTGGTAGACAATTGTAGAGTGGATCGGTACTTATCAAGTCCAATGTCGTGTGACTGGAAAATGGGGTACAGGATACGTCGTCAACGCTGCTGGCAAAGGCAAAAACGAGAAACCTGCCACCCCATTGGCTACAGAAGTTGGAGTAGCGCAGCTAGCCTCCGAGGCGTGTGCAAACAGACCATCCGATGAGTCGTTCTCGGCCAACGTCCTGACGCCCGGGCGCACTGCACCCGGTGATTCGGACGGCTTATATCTCTAGAACATCTTTGCCGGATGCTTCTCCATTGTATTCTCTTCTTCTCCCCTCCTTGATCCCCCTGAGACGTCGTGTTCAAGAAAATCTGAAGCACTAGTGCCGAGTCCCCTCCCAACTACCTTTGCGGACAGTCCCTCGCTCAGTTCCAAATCATCTGTGGTCCTTCTTTATTGTTTTTTCATCTCCTGTTTTGCATTTGCAGATTGCAACCTGCCCCTCAACGTATTTACCAACCGAACGAGCTGGAAACGGAGTCCGACAATCCTTTATAGGGTAAGCCAGCATATTACGGAGAGACGGACACCGCCGCTTTGCTTCTCTGCCAGTACACCCTTGTTTCTCCAAGTTCAGGTATGTCTCATCTCTTTGCACACTTGTTCTGGGGAGCCATGGGACCGCCCCGTCTCGGCCGGGAGAGCAACACGTTGGTGTCCAGGCCGACAGAGGGACAGCTTGCAACAACACGCAGCGGTTAATTTCACTCTGTCTCTGGTCCTGTCTGACAAAGATTCAGCGCCTCCAGCTTTTCCAGTCATTCGTTCTTTCAGCGCCCCGTCGTCCAGCCCCAGCCCCTGGTTGCGGCCGTTCAGGACTTGAGATAGCAAGCCCCGGACAAAGTTACGTTTGGAACAGCACGCGACTGACATTGCGGGAAGCTATAAGCGAAGGGAGAAAAGAACGACCGGGCAAAAACAAGAGATTGGGTCTCAGGTGAACGATGGTGTCGCAGGCCTATTATACGACTCAGGCTGGCAGTGATGGCAGACGACTCCCTTTTAGCCGCACCTACTCACCGTATTATCCCACGCCGCCCGACCGCCGGTTCCCTTTGTCCTCACATGACTCTCGGGCCCTCACCATGGCGCAGCAGCAGGATGATTTAGCGTCTCAGAGGAAGCGGATAGCCGTGGCAGTGAGCCGAATAACTCCTTACCCCCTTTTTCCAGTCTGAGAGAATCTTTGACTTGTCTCTGACTTGTCCCTGGACACCGCCGGCTGACCGCGTTCCTTTGTCTCTTAGTGCGGCCGCTGTCGCAAGCGAAAGATCAGATGTAGTGGCGATCCCGGTAACGGCCAGCCGTGCTCGAACTGCAAGAATGCAGGAGTGGACCAGTGCCAGTTCTTACGGGTATGATGCCTTTTCTCTCGGAGCCTGTCCAAGTCAAAGACCATAGCCGGGTCTAACTTTCAGCGTCAACAGGTATTTTCCCGCGAAGCACCCATCCGACATGACGCAAGCGATTTTGCTTACAGCGTTGGAGATGCCCGAGTCTTTGCTAGCCGTACACCTGTGGAGGATTTACCGACCTTGGGTCCTAGCGACGTGCTAGGCTCCTATCGAACCGGCCCGTCGTGCTCATACACGCCAGTCAGCAAAACATACTGCCCGGCGATGAACGCTTACGCCAACGCCTACCCGCCCGAGAGCTTCGAGTTTGGTATAGGAGTGCCACCCTCGTCCGGAGTGAGCCTAGAGCCTGTGAGCATGCTTCCTAGCCACTGGAGCTCGGGGGCCCGAGGGCAGCAGCCCTCGTTCGGCGGCGTGTACCTCGACACGGATGGAGCGCATAGCAGCCTACACCAACCGTCTCCCTCGGTCAACTCAGACTCGCCCAACTTCTCCTTTTCTGGCGTTGCGGCATCCCTGTCACTGGCGAGTACGCCGGGTCCGGATCGACTGCTCCCAAACCCCACCGGACGCTCCTCGACGTTGCCCTTTCCGAGCGCCCTCAAGCCACCGGCACCTCCATCCGGATCTTCGGCAACCACATTGGCTGATGTGGCTTCCGCAGCAACCTATGCGAGCGGATTCGACGCCCCTGGTATCCTGTACTCCTCGGCCGCCCGTAGCAGCCGCTCGACTCCCCCCAGTCACCAGTCTTGGACGTCACGCTCGAATTCGGACACGTATTCGGCGTCAGAAGGCATCTTCCCAGAACAAGAACGCGGCATACAAAGCCAGGGTCCGTCCTTCGACATGCACAGCAACTACACTGCCTCCCTGCGCCGCGGTTTGGCAGAAGGCGGTTCGGACGGCAGCCACAGCGGATACGTCCCCGGCGAGAGCACCTACATGAGCGACTCGCCGTCAAGTCCGATCGCCCACCGCCATGGCCAACACACTGCTGCGGCGGAAAACGGTAGTGCGAGCCACAGCACCTATGGCAAAGGCCGGCAGATCGCTGTGACGACCCGGCACTGAGTCGAATGCTGGCAATGCAGCAAGCTGGGCCCGGCTCGGCGGAGGGGTCTAGAGTCCTACCGCGCGCTAAACTAAACTCCTCGATACCTACCGCCCGCACGCAACACCAGATCCTTGGGCAGTCCTACGGAGAGACGCTTAGCTTCCACAATTGGCGTTGCTCGGTCCTAGCAATGCGTCTCTACACACCCCTCTCCTCCATCTTCTGCATGTGGGATCTTCCCACACCTACCGTAAGAACAAGACAGTCACCATCACCACGCTTGCTTGCCTGTCCCCACAAATCCAGGGCAGGGTGTCAATATGGGGTTATGTACTCCTGTGCCGCTAACGCAAAAGTACCTTGGATGGATCTGCGGAGACCCCTGCTCAGCTCCCAAGCGGGCGGAACCCAACGACCTTGCAAACTGACTATCCGTAAACCTGCCAAACGGAGAATGCCGTCCGGAGTCGCTCCCGGGGGCGTAGTATGCTGCCCCTGCAGGCCCTGGCAACGCTCGACGGGATTTATTTAGCGCCTCCCATCCTCACTCATAGTCTGATACGATCCCTGGCTTCGGTTTGGCAAACCAAACTGCGAATGTCGCGGTTGAGGTCACACCATCCCCTACTGCCACTTCGTTCCCAACCCCGAGGTAACCAAGCCTATCATGGACCCCCGAGACCAGACCTTCTTCTCCATTCATGGTGAGTCGACCCAGGCGGCAAGTTCTCTGGCGATAGCAAGCTAATGTTTGGCCGTCTCCCAGACCTCACTCCCAATGCCAACATCCTTGACGCCTCTGAGTCAATAAGCGATATTCTAGGCTACTCACAAGAAGAGATCTAAAACACGTCCGCCTTCAAGTATCTCCATCCCGAAAACGCGGCTGTTGCCCGCTCCATCCTTGCAAGCATCCGGCTCGGAGAGACCGCCGCCCTCTATCACATCCGTCTCTACGGCAAAAACCGCCAGTGGGTGAGCTGCGAGTGCTGCTTCACCGTCGTCTATGATGTGTTGGTGGTATCTACGAGTATTTCTGTCGTTGGTGAAAAGAGCGCGAGTACGAGTCAACCCCCTTGCCAACGTCTACGGCCCTGCTGACATACTTGTGTAGGGAGGGCACGAGATGCGTCCCAGATCCGGCAGACGTTCTCCAACTCCCAAGGGGATCTTCGCATACCGATACAGCGTGAGCCACGCGCTGTGCTAATTCAACCGCTTTAGCCGGAGGCTGAACATCATATCTGCCTTTGATCTGGTGCCACAGATTCTCGGATTGCCCTCGGCCGAACTCCTCCAGAGATCGCTCTATGTTGCGGTGGGGCCTCTGGTGGGGCACCCACCACCTTCCTGCAGTCAGCCCTCTGCCTTTTCCTCCTTCACCTTCACCATCATCACCACCATAGAGCAATTCATCCGCATCACCCACAACACTCTACGATTGCATCCAACCCAACTGCACCAGTGAAGCCGAGGAGTGTCTGGAGAATGCTAAGACCTACGATTCGATCAAGCACCTACGGTTTTGGTACAAGGACCCGGGGGATCAACCCAAACGTCGAGGAACTGTTTGAGCTGGAGGGTGTTGTGTTCTGTACGTCAGATGGCCTGATCGTTGTTCTTCGGAGAGCGCTGGTTCCCGGACAGGGAGGCGTCACTGCTCTCCGGCAAGCTTCCCAGTCCAAGGCTGCCATCTTCTCCGATATAGCCTCCACTCAGACGAGCAATCCTTCCCCCTCAACCGCACACCCCGAATCACGACAGCTAGAAGTAGATTCTCTTTTTGGCATTCTACGCAAGCACGCCAGGACGCGTCTCTACGTCCTCCCGACCCGCTGGACCGATCACCATTCTCGAGCGCTTGGCGCACGCTTCAGGAAGCAGCCTGCTATCGACAGACCAACCCCCCGGGTTGAAGCATGGCTTGAGCCATCCCCGAAGGCACAGATGTTGGCGTCGGCGTTGGATACACTGCTTTCGCCAACGGCCACGTCTGCCCGAGCCTCCGAAGCAATCAGGCATGTTATATCGACCTTGTTTGCCGATACATCGCCCTGCCCGCAACCTGGTGCTAAACTGAATCTGTACTGGGGGGGGGCAAATCTTTAAGTAAGCGGTTTACATTCCCTGTCTATGGACGAGCCGCAGTATTGACATCTCCGCCCCGACTCGCCAAAACACAGAACTTGTGCCGAACGCACCAATTTTGGCGTACATCAACAGTTCTCAGCTCGCAGAGGGCCGCAGAAATTGTTCCAGGCCGAGAAACATTGCGCGCGGACCAGTGGCGAGGCTCCAGCAGCGGCAATGCAGGCTGCTGGCTCCTGCAGATGCCGACCAAGACCCTTACATCGTCGCCATCTTGCTTACAATGGCGCAAGCCCACTTCTACCGCGAGACGCCATTGACACTTCCATCTCCATCCCAATCCAGCTTCCCCAGCGGCCGGCAGTCCAGTCGGATTTCGGTGTCGCCGTTCCGCGATGTCAAACTGCACGTCATTACCCACGAAGGCGACGCCGCGAACTTTAGCTGTGCCCAAGGAGGGATTTCAAAATGTTGCTGTTGCTCATGGGAGTTTTGAGCTCCGGTGGAAAGGGATGCAGCATTTTCGCGCAGGAGAAGCCGAGTGCTATACTCTATATGACTGGCTCTCTACGTTTGTTCAATGAAACGAAGCACTGCGCCTCTTGTTACAATCCGATCCCCCCGTTGGAAATTCTTCGGGCATATACACCCAGTCTCCCACATCCACTTCCCACCCGTTTCCGAACACGATATTGTCGCTGAACTGTATCGAAGTATACACAGCCACCGTCTTCTCGCTTCTCTCGTCCGTGTATTTGAGGCGATCCTTTGTCACGCGGATCTATTTTCAGTAAGCTACCAGCAAGGAGGAACCAGACCGTCATTCTTACCTCTCGAGCGACCTCTTCCAACACCTGGTCACACGTCTTATCTTTGACGTTCATAGGCATCTTTCCAGGATCTTCCGTGTCCTGTCTCGACTCTGTTGGGATGTGTTGTTTGGCAGCGATATTTTTGCGCCCGACGGAAATCTGTTGCGGCCCATTTCTCGGCGGGGCATCGAGGTTTGGTGCGGGGCAGATCAACTGATTGCGACTCAAAGAGAGGCGTGGTCGGAAAAAAAACGCCAAGGTCATGTGACACCGGTAGGACACGGGCGGCGTGCAAACGCTGGAGCATTGTGGAGTTGTGGAAGGGTCATGGGGACGTTCGATATCAAAGAGGTGAGGTTCAAAGTCGAAACTCTCGCACTCTCCCACCTCTTAAACAGTTTTTTTGGAGAGGCAAACTGATAAAAGTGGGCTGCGGACTGTCTGCAAACTGTGCTGCGAACTGCAAGTATTTTGGTTTGTGCCCCCGATCAAAAGTCGAGCAACAGCTTCGTCTGAACAGTGTAGCGTCTGTTCCGCTTAACAACAACCCTACGGCGACAGGGATAAGTAATAAACAATACATTCGGACCAAGCCCGGGTGGTGCCGCAGGAGCTTCCCATGCCGAACAAAGCTGTGAGCCGGTTATAGCTTTTCTTATCAGAGTGAACATATGAAGCCAGGCCCTAGGTAGCGGGGGTAGGACAGGTCTTCGGGCATCTGGATGCCAAATGTGGAGAGCTTCTCAGGCACGATAGGTTTGGTCTTGTTGATTTCGTCAAAGTATGCTGTACTATCGGTATAGCCAGGAGCAGTCAACACCAGCGCGAACTAGCCTCACTCGACCCTGTGTTGCGGCTGCGGGGCTGACCGCCCACGCAGCCATCTGCCGACCAGACCGCCCCACATTGCCCACACCTTTGGCTCTGTAGGCGGCTTAATTCCGAGCTCGCCAACATCCGACAAAACAACAATATCACCAGCTAACTTGTCGAGCCACACCAGGAAGCTGACTCTGTATGCCTGGTTCTACATCAGCAGGGCAGTTTCCGCATGCGCTGGATGCTGGCGAGGAGCAGGAGGCGCCAAACTGGCCGCATAGTAGGGCGTGGGTCAGGAGTGATGAAGGGCTCGAGCGGACGGAGGATTTGAGGGATTGGGTGATGCCGAACTGTGGAGGAAAGAGGGCAGCTTCCTTGGGGTCTGGAGAAATGTAAGAACAAGAGTCATCTTTCCTGGTATAGCGCATAAAGAAGAACCGGAATGCAGGAGGGAAGAAGCCTGTAGGTGGAATGAAACGTCGGCGAGCTCAAGCACGGAGGGTGACAGTACTCCTTGGCGCTTTGGCGCTCAAAATCGACCCATTTTCGTCCTGGTTTCCAAGGACCGCAGTGGGTCTGGTCCGCTACCCCCTATTGGCCGACATTGACCTATCCGGAACTTACCGCAGAGCCACGACACCAACGCCGACGACCTTGCTGTTGGTCGGCTGTTTTCCGTTGGTCTTCCCTTCTTTATCCTCTAGGCTTGCGAAATGGAGCACGTACAGGCTGACTTCCAGCGCTTCAAAGAGGAGATTATGTTCGTGACTACCTCTTTGGTCAACACCTTGCAGACTCACCAAGATGATCGACGGCCTCTCCCCACATCACGACGAGGGATAGGACGGCCGCAACCCAGAGATTCTAGCACGGACAGCTTGGCGCGCTCTTTACGCGACGCTTGCTCTTGGATTGAGGGGCTCTTGGATTGAGGGGCGCTTGGAAGAATTCGACCGGAAGATCAAAGATGCACTGTCCAGTGCCAATACGCCCCCCACGGCGATGCTCCTGCCCACGATCCCTCTTCCGTCGCCAACCAAACATTTACCATCAGCAATGCCTCTTCGAGTGCCGACTCTTTTCCCACTAGTAGCGTGTCGCCTAGCACTAAGTTGCTTCCTATCAACAGTGTCGCTCGAACAACACTCCCATCCACACCTGCTCGACGTTCTAGCGGCCTTGATGGTCTTCCCGGCGCTCCTCCCGGCACTGCTCCCAGCGCTGCTCCGAGCGCGCCTCCCAATGCTCCTCCTGAGGCTCCTCCCGACACTCGTCCTGCTCCTCCTGGCACTCGGCTTAGTCCTCCCGACACCCCGCCCAGCGCGCATCCCGGCGCTCCCCCCGAGACTTCCTCCGACATTCGCCCTGCTCCCTCTGACGCTCGTCCCACTTCTCCCGACACTCCTCCTGACACCCTCCCCGGAGCTCCCGACTCCCTAATTAATCACGCTCGAGCGTGAAACCTCCATGAAAGAATCCTCTCTTGCCATCTTCAACCTCCCTGCCCTGATTCCGTCCATCCATTCCTGCGCCTTCTCCACCGCCACGCGAGCCGAGCCTCTGTGTTCCACCAGATAAGATTGTATTTCGGCTGGCGAGAACTCTCGTTCTGGCACCACCCTTGCAAATTCACGCGCAAACCTTTCCACCGTTTCGTCGTCCTGTGCCGGTTGTTTCGGATCGCCTTCTGCTTCCTTGAAGATCACGCAGAAGAGCCGGAAAATCATGTCCTTGTCGGCATTCGGAAGCGGAATTTTCTTGTCCACACGGCCAGCCCGAATGAGCGCCGGATCCAGATGGTTTAAGTGGTTCGTGGTCATCATGAGCAGCCGACCCTCCTGTGCCGATACCCCATCGAGCGCGTTGAGAATGTCCGACAGCGCCAATTTCCCCTGCGATGGGGGCCGACTCTGGGTGGCATCTCCCCTGACTTGAGTGATGTTCATTTCGACTTTCCGAGGTCGCGCTGCCCCAACTGCGTCCACGTCTTCCAGGAGGAGGAGGCAACGGGACGGGAGTTCCGCGAAAAGAGCGCCCAGAGAGTTCCCGTCGACGGCGGAGATGCTGAGGATGTAAACGTCCAAGTCGAAGCGGCCTGCCAGAGAGAGGCACAAGCTCGATTTCCCGGTCCCGGGCGGCCCATGCAGCAGGTAACCCTTTCGGTATGGTATGCCGCGGTTGGCGTGCCACGCGGGGGCTTTCGGTTCCAGGAAGCTGTCGATGTCCCGCAGAAGTCCTTGCTTGACCACCTCATCCATGACAACGGTCGAGACCGGCCTGATGCTCTTCAGGTTCGTCCTTTTCCACTTGCCGCCGTGGTGTTCGAAGATGGCGGTCTTGTTCTTGGTCCGCTTCAGGTATGCGCTCCGGCAGTCGTCAAAAAACAGCTTCAGGATTTTCGGAGATCCAAAGCACGAGACCGTAACCACCTCCTCCGTCCGGATGGTGAGTTTTTCCTCCACGGAGCGGAGCCAGAACAGATGGTTTTTGTGGACAAAGTAGAACGTCCCCTTCCAAGGGGAGTAGTACAGAGGTTTCTTCTGCGTCCCATCTTCGTCAACGACGACTGAACGTCTCCAGCCGACTCGGGCGAGGGATGACCGAGCCTCGTGAGCAAATGGTTGAGAGGCCGTCCAGAGCCCAACCATGTCGTACACTTCACTGGAAAATTGGATATGGACGGTTGAAGCTTCTAACTGTTAGAAGGTGTCGTCAACCTAGGAAGGGGACGGACCAAAATGAGTTTCCACGACTCCCCAAATGTATTTGCAGACATGTCTGCCCAGGAACACCAGCAACATGCAGAGAAGCAGGGGGCGAGCAGAGCTGTTCATGGCCAGAACACGCTCAATGGCGGCGAGGATTCCGGTAAAGCCAGGGATAAAGAATTCCAGGATGGAGACCTGGGATGGAATCAACGGAGTCGGCGAGGTGGTGTTGTTGGGGGTGGCCATCGTGAAGCGGGTTGATGGAGTGACAAGCAGAGAGCGGGTGTTGTCGCAGACCAGTAGATCGGTATCTGACCAAGCTGACTTTCTTGGGCAGAAATTCTGCCATTCTTATGTGCAAATCGGTAGTTTCCGTGATACTGCTGTCCCCATCCCCCACCTCGATGGTGCAGGGTGAAGCCATCGTTGGAAACTCGATTCTGAGTACGGAGTAGACGATGCACCTAAGTGCCTATAATCGTGCACTGGGGCAAGCGCTGCGGGGCACCCTGCACTGCAGCACTGCGCCCCGCTTGGGCGGATCAGTTAGTCCTTTGCACGGTCTCCTCTGCTCATCCTTGTCAATCTTCTGTTCATTGGGCCCAATCTGATGAGAATCATGAAGTCCCTCCAAGAGTAGACGGAATTCTCTGTGTGTTAATTTAATAATGCGACGATTGTTTTGCAGAATATTTCTGGCCGGCCGCGCTCAACCTTTTTGACGTATCACGTGACATTCCCTTGAAAGGCAAAAATGAGTCAGCAGCTTGGAGCGGGGTAAAAGATCGATAAAGACCCAACCCCTCTTCGCATCAGACGTCGCCGTCGCTGGCAGTTGCAAGTTGAATCACTTTCTGTTCACCATTAACTTCATGCCGAGGCCCCGATGGCGCCGGAGTCTGTAGAGGACATACGAAGGTCCATTTTGGAAAATGGATTTTTTCTCGTGATGGATCCCCTTATTGGGGAGCGTGTTCGGGACATGGAAAGGAAGGATTTTCCCTACGCATCAGAATACGGCCTCGACTTTTGCAAAGTCAACGTCCTTGATGATGTGGTAGGTAAGGAAAGCACCTCTAAAAGTACGGGCTAACAGTTTGTAGCGTGTCCGAACAACCCTCGAATCTTTTTTTGAATGGTCAGGTCTGGGGCTTTATCGGTCATTCGGCCATGCCCCAGAACACAATTTTCTGTTCATGAATAAAGCGATTACCGAGATACAAGTCCTTGTGGTTCAGCTATGGAGCCGTGGATCGCGAGTGAGATTTTGGGGCAGTTCGCATCTCCACGCCTTAAATGGAATCGCTGCCGCAAATGGGCTTCTTGAAGTTCCCTCCGGACGTCTAGAAGAATTGGGGCTTCAACCTACGGAAGTCGTGCTGGAGCATGGCGGCCTGTAAGTACGCACTTCACATTTTGACCGCCCACGCTAACATGAGCCAAAGAGCACTCCTGGATGCGCGACTCGCTTTCAACATTATCGAAGGTTTCGCAATCACGTTTGCATTTGCGACACAGGAGGAACTTCAAACATGGAGCAAGATGCGAATACCAAGGCAGACAGACAGGCTCGCCCAGAAGATGGTTGAAATGGGGAGTAAACGTATTGGAGTGAACTTTGCATTTGGAGAGTCAGAATAAATGAGAGTTTCAGTGCCCACCTTCCAGCGAGTCCTTGCATGTAAGGGGAGTCGTTGAGATAATACCCTGACTAGTGGAAAAGTCATCACCAGGATGGAACCTGGGCGAAATCGCGTCATGTTGCCGTGTCGTAAGATTTGGTATTATCGGGAGAGACTCAAAGATTGGTGCTCGTGATAGGAATTCGGGCGACGTCGTGCTATTGTGTGGCGTATAGTTTGGCATGGTCGTGAGAAACTCAAGGCCTGATGCTTCCAACGTGAGCTCGGGTGGTGTTGTGATATCTTGTTGTGTCATGGAGTTTGACAACATGGTGAGAGACTCAAGAATTGGTGCTCGCAATGGGAATTCGGGCGACGTCCTTTGTGACATATAGTTTGGCATGGTCGTGAGAAACTCAAGGGCTGACGCTTCCAACGTGAACTCGGGTGACGTTGTGGCATCTTGTTGTGTCATGGAGTTTGGCAACATGGTGAGAGACTCGAGGATCGGTGCTCGTGGACGAAACCCCTCAGATGTTGCCCCGGGGAACACAGACGGGAATCCGGGCAGGAACCTTACGCTGTGGAAGTCACAATCCGAGGGCATGGTGCCGTTGACGTCTGTCGGTGGAGATGTGCTTGTGTCTGTGCGACGATTAGATGGTTCGTGAGGTAGCCAAAGGACACATATCGTACCATCTAAGTCCTGAGTGGGATGGAACCTCAACAATGGGCTCGCGTCATTGTCTTTCGAAGATGCCATTCGTTTTCCTTCTTGGATAGATGGATCTAGCCCTGCTGTTTTCCGGTCTCTTTTTTTGCCCCTCTCCTGGCCATTCAAAAGGGTTCTCTGGCGGAGAGATGCCTGATGAAGCAACTCAGTCGTAAGTCTCCGTAACTCATTGTGTCTCCCCTTCACGTATTGATGCTTGGGTTTGTCCCCAGGATCTATGCGCTTGCACTTGTGTGCAACATATCTATGCACTGAGATGGTGAAAGTCTTGTGACAGAATGGGCAAATCTCATTGCAAGGAACATCTAGTTAAACAGTGAGCAAGCCGCCCTTGCAGACGCTGAGGGAGACATACATCTCATGTAATGGCGCACAAGCTCCTGCTTTCTGGCGAATGGCTCCACACGGTCGCACTCTGCACGAGGACAGCGGAGTGAGGAAAAAACTTTCGGCGTACTAACCTGATAGCCGTTAACGTGTTTACGCAGTGCTTCATCTGTTGGAAAATGCGCGAAACACGTCTGGCACTGGTGAAGCATGCTGGGCCGATGAGATCAAAGCGATAGAATTGGCAGAACGATAGAGGTGGAGGCCGAAATCCATCTGTGGAAGTGGGGTTCAATCGACTTGTCCCGTGTGGCCGCTTGACGTCAAATGACGCGTTTCAGCCCAACTTCTATTTAAGGGTTCGGGCTCGCTTCATTGACATCGAAAAAACCCAAACAAGACAGACTCAAGGATTCAGTCCTTCGTTATCGACATCAGCCTTATCATTTATCATCACTTGAAAAGAGAAAATGTCATCAACATGTCCAGACTGCAAGGGCAGCCGTGAAGTTGGTGGCTTCAAATGCGGTCTGTGCAATGGGACGGGAACGCGGGATGCGTCTGCAGCGACAGCTGGTAGAATCATCGAGTTTTGGCAACGTTGGCTGCCAGGTGAGTGCATGGAGACACCGGCTTCAATGTGATGGTATCTTGATCTGATGCATAGAAGACCAGGGGATGATGCACGTTCGGAAGGAGATGGAGGCCGATCGATCGCGGCTCTTTGCCATGGAGCTCGGACTTGGTCACTGGTGATGATCTACACAGATCGAAAGTAGGGAATTACCTTTGCGTTTCTCTCTTTGTCTTTATGGCCTGTTTATCATTATAAATTGCCACATGCATAAGGCTCATATCAGCATATTCAGCAACGTTCTCGGCTGTGATGGTCCAGATTTTTTTGGAGGCCATGACCGCACAGTGTCGCTCGAAGTTGTGACGCTCTTGGAACAACTCCCTTGATGCCTAACGTTTACCTGTTGCCGTTACCCCGCTTTCCTCGGCTCCCGCCACACCTTCGGATAAAATGGTATGGGGCTACAGGTACCCAAGCAGAAGACCTTTGGCGCCGCAAAAACATGCACTGTGATCCTTTGATGCCGGCGACAGGAACCCCTTCTAGGCTGCTGATTAGGCTTGAGTAGGGCGATAAGTGCATGTTCCTATGCACTCCGATTCTGGAAGCGCCCCTTCCCTGCACCATGGTGCAACATTCACTGCACCAGAAGCGGCCGACAAGGAAGCAGGAAGGTCAGGCATCAGCCGTACACGCCCGCTGCAGCTGATAGCATTTGGTGACCAACTCAGCATGGGACAAGAGCGAAGATATCGGTTGATTGGAAAAGCCAGCCTGTAAAGGTGGGGTTGTGAGACGCAGCTGTCAGGGTTCTTCTTCAAAATCTCAGCGCCACATCCCCGAATTATCGTCATGCAGGGTGCACGATTCTATGCCCTGCGGTGCAAGCTCTGGTGCACAATTATAGGCACCTTCGAGGTGCGCCTGCAGCCAGCTGCCCCGCACGAGGCAGTGACGAAAGGTTCCCAGGGTTAGGGCTTGATCCCACCTTCCATATTGGGACTTACCCACTGCCCAACGACACGACTTTGAGTTGCTGTTAGCACGTTTCAGGCACCTGGTTGAAAGGATTGGGTGGTGCACTGGATGAGGAGCTGGCATCATAACTTGGGCAACTTTTGGGCGACTTGCTTTCATTGCAACTGCAAGCTGCATAAATATGTATTCTGTACACCAAAACTGCTTCGCCAACAGCTGACAAGACAGCGAAAGAATTGAAAGCCGACACTTGAGACAAGCGGATGTGTTCCCGAATTTGTTACGAATCCCAAAGTGGCTATCTCTCAGGTCAGAAACAAATCCGCGGGCAACTTGGGTGGCAGCAATCGAGTACCTGCTGCCAAGTTCTACTTAGCAGTACTGGCGTAATTGCTAGTTTTGCCGCAAGTCACCAATTTGCCATCCGAGTCCTTGACCTGCCCCGCGCAGGACTCGGCGTTGGTGGGATTGTTGTATCCGCATGAGCAGTTCCAGTTGTTGACAAGAATCGGCGCGTTCTCGATAACAGCCATGATGAAAACGTGGGCTTTTGCGTATGGGTGGAGAGACTGGGAGAAAGTAGTTGAGTCAGGTTGAGGAGTTGGGATGGCTTGGACACGCTGGGTAGGGGAAGTCGAGGCGTTGATATACACGACGATGTAGGGTTCGACCAAGAGAGGCAACAAGCAGGTCTCCCTCGCCCGCTGGTGCTTCAAACCAGTCATAGCCCAGATTTCAAGTTTGGTGTGGCATAATTCGACGCCGGTCAGCAAAGCAGCCGAGTCCGGACCAATCGACTCGGTTTAACCCGTCGCACAGAGTTGTGGGGTGACGAGCGCTGCCACACCGCTTCCTTTTTGGTACATTCACAACGTAAACTTTCCCACTCCCTCTCTCCGTCATTCTGCACCGGTGCGTTCATTCCTTCTGCGCAGTAAGAAGCATCGGTCCCATTTTGACATATTTGTTGCTCAACTAACAACAGTAACAGGTGCTCATCCCTCAACTAGCCTGACATGGACGCCCCCATCCACGTGCGAGACTCCGTCATGCAAATCGACGCAACCTCCTGGCTTGTCGGAAGCAAGCACATCCTCCGTCACAGCCAAGGGCCGCGCAAAGAGGACTACAACTGTCTATGGGAGAACCCCAGAGATGGCTCGTATTATACCCTCTCCGCGGCGCCAGTCTCCCGGCCCGATGCTGGACCGCTCGCCCCCAACGGGCATGCCCGCCAGATCCACGACGCTGGCGATGCGTCAGCCGTTTTCAGCTTTGGTGACTCGCTCATCATCAAGATTAGGATCGCCAACGACAACACTCGACGAGAACCCGAAACACTGGCGTTTCTCGCTGCTAAAAGAGAGCAACTCAGCTTCGACATTCCCACCGTCCTCTTCTATACCGAAGACGCTGGCAAGACCTACCTGATCGAGCCATATTTCCCCGGCAAGCGACTCAACGAGGCGTGGTGGGATATGTCTGAAGAGGAGAAGGAGCACGTGGTCACCCGCGTCGCAGAAATTTGCGCCGAAATCAAGGTCTCCCAGTCCAACACTATGACCGGATCGGACTCCAACTGGATGAGCCCGTTGCAAGAACCGCGCGACGATCGAGTAGAAGTTCTCCAACAACAATGCCAGGAGCTTGGAATGGACTGCTCGGTGTTTATTCTGTCTCACAACGACCTTGGGCCTACTAACATCATCGTCGGTGGGGACCGGATTGCCGTTATCGACTGGGAGATGGCCGGGTACGCTCCCCTGGAATGGGTGCGGACGAAGTTCGCCGTTTGTGGAGTCTTGAATGTGGAGCGTGTCACCAGATCTAGCGTAGTGCGTGACGGCGAGCCCCCGGTGCGGATTGAGTACAACGACGAGTACAGGGTGCTGGTTGAGCAGAGGCTTGGAGAGATGGGATTCCCAGAGGTCACCGCGGCATATCAAACTTTGCGTGACGCCCGCGAGGTGGAGTGGAAGAAAAACCGGCCCTGGCTTCAGTAAACGGCTCGCGGGAATGATGTACGTAGAGGGAGACACGGTTACGGAGTAGGGGAGTGGGTTCGCCGGCGGAGCGAGGCGTGCTCGCCCGGGGTCGTCACAGCAACAACGAGGATGACACTGCCAGTGTGATGTTCCGTGTTACGGTCAATTAAAGCTTATGCTATCCACCCACCAACCTCACGGCTCTTCCGGGCCTTATTCTTTCCTCTTCTTCGGCTCACTCCTCTTCAGCTCACTGAATGAGGTACCTGGAGTGACAGCTTGCTGCTCGGCATTGCTTGACTGGCTGCCCCGCTCGTCAGGCACAGAAACGCAGCTGGCATCTGACTGCATCAAGTTGCCTAAATCTTGGGAAAGTCCGGTCGCCTCGGAATGTGGTGGGACATCAAAGTTCAAGTCGGACGGCAACAGATCGATAGCAGAGCAGATGTTCTCGAAATGCTTGGGCATCCATGTGTCATAGATGTTCTTGGTGAATCGGTGCGCTGTCCACTTTCCTTGCCGTCCAACTCAGTAAAGACAAAATTTTGGATCGGATGTCGGTAATATTTGTGTCGTTCCCAGCTATCACCGGGTAGTGGCCGTAGATCCGTGCCGACTGGTAATCATGCGAGACGGAGAAGGCGAGGATCTTCCGGTTGACTGCATGATGACCTGTTCCGGCCAGCGTTCGACACACGCAACCGACCAGATTTCTTCGTGTTGCTGGAACAAGAATGTCTTCTTGACTTGCGGCGCGGGGAAGGCTTCGAGGTCCAAGCCCGGCGCTCCAAGCAAGGCGAAATATACTCCTTGGCCGCGGTAGCAGTCGTTCAGCCAGGCGATTTCGAGTGCCATGGTCTCGGTGTCGCAGTTTTTATCGTTCCGGTAAATGAGTTGGGACACAGCCTTGGCCTTGACGCGTTTGAATTTCTCGGGCTTTATCTGAGGCGGCATTGTCAGCCTTGCAAATCCACCCTCTAGTCTCTTTTAACGTTTCTTACTCCCGTGAACGGGGGCGCCATGGTTGTATCAGCTGCTTGTGCTAGTATTCGTGATGGGTCTCGGTCGGTCGGCAGAGGCTAGTACTATAGTTGGCTTCGGTTGTAGTCTGGGATTGCAACCGACTTACGTGGATAAGGTTGGTTTCGCTGGGATCGCGACTACCGTGTCTGGTTGAGGACCGAGGCGAGGGAAGCTAGCTCCGAGGCACAGAAGGGTTCAAAGATAATCAGGCAGTCGTGGAAAAAATCGTCGCGATAATGGTTGATGGAATGGAGTTGGAGCGATTGCTGGCAATGCAGTGGTATGGAAAAAGAAGGGTTGGATAAGAGGAAAAGAACACTGGCAAAGAAATACGGAAGAGATCGCCCCAAAAGTGGCGAGAAGAGGAGGGAGGCAAGGAGTGGGAGATGGTGGAAGAGGGGAAGTAGGCTGAAACAATGGTTCCTCCCTCCACTTGGTAAGAATAGATGGAGGAAA
The DNA here is from genome assembly GCA_027946355.1 of Collariella sp. IMI 366227. Lineage (NCBI taxonomy): Eukaryota > Fungi > Ascomycota > Sordariomycetes > Sordariales > Chaetomiaceae > Collariella > Collariella sp. IMI 366227. Next base: position 49,925 of record JAPEUS010000022.1, on the reverse strand, counting down.
GAACAAGGTGGAATCGGGGCAGGATGGTCCAGAGTTGCAAGTAGCAACATCTGTCACCAACCCGATGATCATTCCAACCCAAACGCGTACCTGCCTGCTAGAACAAAACCTTATTGCAAATCAAACCGCCTCCCATCACCCTGCATCAGCCCTGCGCGCCGGCCTGCACCAACGGTATTGTCCATGAGGACCCCGTACTTCTCGCAGACTTGTAGTCCGAGATCCTTGGTAAGGTGTCCGAGAATTTCCTGTAGGTCGTCCGCGTCGTGGATATCCTTAACAAAGAGGACGACAACGGCGGCCTCGCTCTGAGGAAGAAGCTTTCGGAAATCCCGGACACGTTGAGCGACCAGTTCAATAGCTGCACCACTACTGACAAGAGCTTGCCCAGGCAGCCCACTATCGCCCTTAGCCCCAACAAAATGGCTCCTCCATCATTCGACCGGCATGCTGTCGGCCAACCGAGCGCAATTCATCATGCATCATTGGCCACGGCGGGCGTCAGGGGAAGGTGTGTGAGGTACTGTGAACGGCGGATTGGCATTGGAGATCAAAGGCAAAGAATCCAACAGACGGAGTTTGATGGTCAGTTGCCTAGCCAGCTCAGCTCTGGGCTCACCGGCCAGCGGGATGCCTTCTTCTCGCGAAGAATCCCACAATCACCGCCACCGCCACCGCCACCGCCACCGCAACAGCCATCTCCGGTTTCCGACTGCCCATCAGTATTTGCCTGTCTCTCTTCCAACCCATTGCTCTCATCCTTCACTATGTCGGATTTAAATGGAGACAATGAGAAGCCGAACCAATCTCCTCCAAACTCCCTGGTGAGTCCCCTTCGAGCCAGCTGACCGAGACTCGGCTGACATGGGAGTTGAACAGAGCAACCTAAACGAGGGCTCGGACTAGGTTATATAACGTTAGAAAGGAGAAACAGTTCTATTTGATTTAAACTATAATTTCTAGCCAGTAGCGAGTGTAGTCCAAGCCCAAACGCAGAGTCAACTCCAATAATCGGGAAAGCAAAGAAACTTGCGCATAACTCAACCACATCCAGCGCTCAACAACTCTTAGCTCTGTTCTACTGCTTCTGCTTTGCCTCGCGCTCCTTCTTCTCTCTATCCTCCCGCTCTCGACGCTTTCTTTCCTCTTCTTGCTTCCTTTTCTCTTCCCTTTCCTTTCTCTCACCTTCCTTCCTCTCTTGTTCCTCCTGATGCTTGCGGCGTTCTTCAGCTTCCTTCTGTTCCTTCTTGCGTTGTTGTTCCCGGCGTCATTCATCTTCCTTGCGCTCACGCTCCTTCTTTGCAGCCACAGCAGCGTCCTGATCGCAGCTTGCGCATTTTTTACCAGGCATAATATACTCATCGTGCTTGGCGCACTTCATGACATGACCCTTGCCAACACAGTTGCTTGAGGAAGCCTGGCCCCTATCGTTTCCGGGTCAACCAAATGACATTTATTTACTAGCCCTGAGAGGTTATGTCGACTGATTCCGGTTCAGGCAAGCCGTAACATCATCGTGGCCTTACTCTTGCTTAGTTTGATTTGCACTGCGGCGGAAACAGATGCGCGTAGGACGGGAGATTGCTTGTTAGGGCTATAGGGTGTCGCGGCGAGGCACAAGCAATCGGAACGAGGCCAGAGAACAGCTACACTCTATTGACGAGGACAAAAAAAATGAGGAGAGAGAGAAGCTATGGCAAAACTACGGATTTCATGCCCAATAAAAGAGCTCCGCACTCTCTGAGGCTCTCCAAACGGATGCCCCAACTATCTATTTGTCACCGGTCCTACGGCTAGGCAACCTGGACCGCCCCAACGGTTCAGTGCCTGAATCCACCGCGAGCCATGGAACCATTGAACTTCTCCAGCCATCTGAGTCCTAGAAAGAGATGATACAAGTGTGATACGTCGAGGCGCGAAGGCGCCGCGCCGTCAACCCAGGCCATCGGCTCTGCCATCCCTATAGTAATTACGCCTGACCGTTGGCTGCCTGCATGATGAGTGCCTCTAGCGTTTAGGGGCCAAGCTCATCCCAATAGTATAATGGCAGTCGCCTCTGTAAAACTTGATACATGCACCAGTTGCTGCAACACGCATTCAAAGCTGAACGGAAAACTCTCAAGTCTCAACCCCGATCTCAAGTGCAGAACTGAGACCCACAATTGCTGACGAATCGTTAGGCGCCACAGTCATTGTGCAACCTTAGCGGGCAGCAGACCACGTCAAATAAGAGCCAGGCTCAGTCCCCCAGAAGGTAAGGATGGCAACACTCACGCAGCAACAACCTGGAAATTAGGCATCATTGACACCCAACACAATCAATCAATACTAAACACGCGAATAGTTGGTTTCTTTCCCTCATCACGACCAGTTGGTTTAATATGACACTGCCCACTATATCCCTCTTCTCTTCCCTCCAAGACGCTCTCCTTCGAGTGACGTCGAAACTCGTCTGGGGGCCCTCGACAGATCCCAACAAGCTTGCCCCCCCGATGGCTCAATACCATCCCGCCCAGGAATGGCCCGACTGGTGCCGGGTGTCTTGTCATGGACCACACCTCGTCAAGGTGGCCTTTCTTGATTCCCTCCCCCGGTTTATACGTAAGCACGGCTCTTCGATCCTCGATCAGGTTGACAATATCCGTCTGCGACGTCTCTCGCATTACAAGTGCCGCACCGACTGGAACCACGAGTTTATCCGGGCCGACCTTGTCGATGGGAGCAACAAGCCGCTGATTATGGTGTGGGAGCGCGACCTCCCCTTGACCGGTGCCAAGGCCGAGAAGCAACGCGGACTCAGGATCAAGTCTGGCCTCCCCTGTCAGTCAATTGATAGAGTGACGTATATCACAGAGGACGACTTTTTAGAGTTTGTCAACTTGAAGGAGGCCTATCCTTTAAGGTATATGGTTCTATCTTATAGCTATCTACCCCCTGATGATCTTTATTAACCCCATGTTGCTGCTGTTAGGACCGCGAATTTTCCCACCCCTGGCCCGGACATTCTGCAGCTGGCTTCCGTACTCGAGATACACAGTCTGAGTTTCCCGATATACCATGTCTATTCGACCATGTGTTATTGGTATGCCGACTCCACCTTTGAAGTTCTTGCTGAGATTGGCACAGCGGACGTGTGTGTAGAAGGCAAATCAGTACAGAAAAAGGGTGTTTGGAGTTGGCGCGATGTCGATTGCGTCGCATATAGCGGCGTCACTCGGAGGTCGGTGGAGGATGATACCTACCAGCAACAGCTAGTAGAGATGCAAGGGGAGCTCGTCGCAAAGTACGACGGTACGCAGAAGAAAGCGTGGAGCCAAGAGGAACTCGCGCCACTCCCGGTGGAGGAACGCCAGGCAATCGAACAGACCGGCTGGAACGTGGCGCAGTTCCTCCGCATGATCCAGGACATGCCCACACACCAGAAGCTGTTTGACGACAGTACCGCCCGGGTGAGAGAGGTTCGGAAGCTTCTAGAAAAGGTATATTTGAACCTAAAGCATACTACGGTTTAGCTGCCGATTACCCACTGCAGCCTATACTCTGCTAACCTCGGCTTCCATGTAGATTCAATTCGGTCAGGAGGAACAAGAAGCTATGATAAAACGCGAGGCGGAAGCCAAACAATGCGCGGAGATAGAACGAGTTCTGGCAGAGCAAGAGGACAAGTGGAGGCGCGCAATGTCCGAAGCTGGAGAGCGTCTGGAGCGGGTTCAGCAAGGTCGGGAGCGGGCCGAGCAGGAGCGGGAGCAGGAGCGGGCCCGGGCTGATCAGGAGGGGGCCCGGGCTGATCAGGAGGGGGCCCGGGCTGATCTAGCAGAAAGGCGGGCTGAGCAAGAGCGGGAGCGGGCTGAGCAAGAGCGGGAGCGGGCTGAGCAAGAGCGGGAGCGGGCTGAGCAAGAGCGGGAGCGGGCCGATAACCTCGCAATGGAAATCGCCAAACTCAAACAGCGATTTAGCGGTTGAGGGCTTATCTCGTGTTGGCCCTTTCTGTCGCGCTGTAGGGCTCAAGATTAGGGTTTGCTTTGCTCAGCTGAACTGACAGCGGTCTCTTTTAAACATTCGCTTGCTCCATCGAGCATCTCTTTCCTCCCTCAATCCAACACTTCAATCTTCGTTGCTCACCAGCAACACTGCAATAATAACAAGAACACTTCTCTCACACACTCTCTCCAACTCCCCATCACAGCTCCCTATAGTGTGACACTTTCCCTTCTGCCGGGAAACCTGGGATCTCGTCTGCCACGTTTGCCCTTGCTCCACCACCCATCAAATCCCCATCATCATCGTCACAAGCCTGGTAGTTGCGTTTTCACATCGACACCTTGCCGAGATATGAACACCCTCAGAAGACTTTATAGGATATCACTCTGAAAACTCCCCTCAAGGCGGGCTGAGTTAGAGCTAATACTTGTGTCCCTCTTACGCTACCAGCAACCTTGATTCGGACACTTCCTCCTCAGCTCAAGTAGCACTTCGCCGTTCTGCCCGGCCCTAAGTCTCTATACAGAATATACGACATGGCGATCAGCAAGCCTCGTGTTTTGGTTCAGTCTCCAGACGACAAGGAAATCGCCAGAAACGAATCGGCTTGGATCAAGAGGTTGGAAAAGGCGACAGAGTCAAGGGGAGATGTGACTTGGCTGGACGGCGAAAAGTACCTGTCGCGTGGAACGCAGGCAAGTAGGGCAAAATTGGTGATGTATTACTTGTTCATGTTGAGGTGGGAAAAGTGTTGGTTGTTAGAGGCAGATGTCGGATTCTAATGGCTTGGAGCCCAGTTGCTCCATCATTGGTTAAATGTCGAGAACCATTACAACGGACTCTGAACGGGTTACGCGGCGTGTCGCCCTTACAACTGCAAGTCAGTTTGGTCGTGCGCTAGTAATTCATCGATTTCTCTAACTTGTCCTCCCCCCCTGTCCTCTTAACGCAATGCACTCTCCCGTTCCAGTTAGTTGTGCCGCGTCTGCCCTACGTCATTAATGACGATCATTTTGGCAAACTCGCTGCAAGCCCAGGACGAAGCGGCGGGTATCCTGAGCACCAAAATCTGTGCGATTGTTCTTTTGGTTTGCACTCTTTACAAAGCTCCCCTAGCCCTTCCTGTCTAGAAACGAAAAAGAAGGCAACTGGATTTGGGGAGAGGCAGTTTTCTCAAGGGTGCACGTAGAGATCTTACGGAAGTGCATTTGGAGCGCGCCGTGGACGGGAGACCGGCAGACATAGAGCACCGCCACGGAATGGTTCTTGGCTGAATCGGCATCTCAAGCAGGTGGCGACCCGGGGCAAAGGCCCACCCGAATCAGAAATCTACAGGCAACATGCACCAAGCTGGGGGCAGCCATGAGCATGCCAAGTTTGTCAAACTGCATGAAGACCCCAAACCTGAAGTCGACGACCAGGGTGTCTCACTCTCGTTTCCTCCTTTCACTTCGCCGGGCACAAACTTCCCAAGCGCAACATCCATGCCAAGATGGATGAAGATGACGAACAACCGTGTCAGACTACGAGCCCTCCTCTAGTAAGACACACACACTTGCGCAGCAACCTCCCTTCTCGTTTTGGTTTTGACATGGTTAGGAACTCCGTATCGGTAACCAGCTTGTCTTTGCTCAGACTTCCGAGCTCCTGGATCCGCGCCGTACCGTCTACCGCCTGAATCTCAAGCAGCCACTCTTTCTCGCATTGATTCGACCTTTCGCATCCCGATGCCGTCAAATACAGACGCACCGCCCTGGATGGTTTCTTCCCTCGACAGTCATCCTCAAAAAGCGGAAGGCGGGCTGGGAAGACGAGTTTGACAGGGAGAAACACGTCTACGAGGTTCTGAAACCACTTCAGGGAAACGTCATTCCATACCTCTACGGCGAGGGGGTATATGATGGATCCCCGGCCTTAGTTCTGTCATTCATCAATCAGAAGACAGTCTATGAGCATCTACGTGAGGGTAGATTCCCCCAGGTTAAAGAGTTGGAAGCCCTGCGGAATAGCCTAGAAAATGCACTTCGAGCGCTGACGGTATATGGAGTCGAGTATACTGATATGAAAACGGACAACTTTCTGCTATCTGACGACGGGCGAGCGACGGTCATTGATTTTGAACAAGCAGAGCTGGAAAAGACAACGGTTTGGGAGGAAAGTACCAACCGTGCTAATGTTGATCACCTCATGTATCAGTTGATCCAACCGCGGATACATCGAAACCCAAGGCAAGGCCTGCTGCCCATTCCGCATCATTGCCTACGCAGTCAAGAAATTCCGGTTCGTCCATATATGGGGCCGCCGGGGGAGGAAAATTAGAAGTGCGCGAGACATTTCCAAACTTCAAGGCCTATGGGATGGGGATAGTAGGGGTATCAGGATTTGAAAGACCACTTTACTTTTTGAATTTATAGCGTTAGGTTCTTCACTCTCAACTGCTTATCAATGTCCAGACCCGTCTCTGAGTGCATCTATTGTATTTGTAACAACGGTCATTCACGTTCTCTCCAAAGCTACATTTGTTCTTTAGAAAGCTTAGTGTCAGACCCGGGCCACCGCCCGGGCTCACATCTTCCAGACCGCCCAGCGTTCTGCCACTTCGCGCCCACCAATTGCCCCGCGCCCAGGGCACTCTTCCTCCCCAGACAACCACCAGACCAATCTATCACCGTTCTTCCTGCCTGTTGGTTCCCTTCGTCCCACACTTAGCTTTTCCTGCACTCGCGACCGCAGGAGCTGATGACCTCGGCAGCCTCATAAGGCTGCATCGCTCATTGGGTTCCCACTCAACCTACGTAGACAACGGAGAATTGCGTCCCGGCTCGTCGTCGGTCCACGTGCTACGGCTGCAAATGTAGCGGTTGCCGAACGCCCGTATCTGTGCCGGATGCGGCCTTTTCCCTCAGCTTGTCCCCATCGCCGCCATCGCCGCCATCCCCCTTTGTGCTCGAATCTGCAGGCATGGCGATACCGTGTTGGCCAAGAAGCTTCTCCAATCAGTACATTTATTTTTTCTCATTCATCCTCTTCCTCGGCAAGGAGACGGGAGATAAGAATTCACTGGGGAAAATCTGGTCGGGAAGCTGAGGAAGATGTAAGGGATGTCACTTGGTGGCCGTCACCAGCCGTCGCCGTCCTTGCGCATCTTCGCGCTCTCGCCACGGTCGTCCGTAGTAGGAACCCAAGCTGCCTCCATTCTGTCTTCCTGCCATGTCGAGTACATAGGCCACTTGTTAAGCCTCCCCTCCGCCCATGCGAGGCACAGCGTGCCCGAAAGCGTGCCATCCCTATCGCTGAACTTGCCGCTATCCCAAAAGGGAATGTTGATGCACCTGCCCATAGCAATCAGCTATGTCTCGACCGCGGCAATCAGCCCGCCGATCCGCGCCTTCCTCTCCTCGTCGATTCGGATGCCCTACACCTCGTCTTCTTGGGCAGGAGGGGCCAGATTGCCGATCCCGTCCAACATGAGGACCTCGTTTTCAGTTTCCTGGGGAGTGATATGAGCCACCGATTAGATGCCGTCCTGGTGCTGGTAGAAGAGGAAACCCTCGTCGACCTCGTGGGGTGGGAAAGCTGAGATGCCCACGCCTGGCGCGTCGAGGAGTGCGAAATACATGCTTTTCATGCGATATTGCCTGTTTAGCCATGCGATCTGAAGTGCCACGGTCTCTCTGTCGCAGGCTGCCGGCCCATTATCGTCGTCGAGCTGCTGCTTTGCCTTGGCCTGGATGAGCTCGAATTGCGGTTTATCTGGCGCATAGTGTTAGTGCCGAACGAAAGATGGGCGGGTTTACGTACGCCGATGAGCGGGGCAACGATCGCGATGGGCAGGTGGCGGTACGGTAATGGTGCGAGCCTGGCTGGTATGACGGGCGCGGGTTGCACGCGGAATCTTGACAGAAATGGAAAATGGGTCGAATTGGTAGAATTCACAATTGGGGACGGAAAACTTGTGATACTCGACAGCTTGCGAACGCTATGTTGCGATGGAGAGGAAAATTGTAAGAGAAAGTGATGCGCGCGCAAGGAAAAGGCTGGAGAACAGAGAGAAACTGATGATATTGTTGTTTTGTTGGATGTTGGCGAGCGAGGAATTAAAAGCCGCCTACAGAGCCAAAGGTGTGGGCAATGTGGGGCGGTCTGGTCGGCAGGTGGCTGCTGCGTGGGCGGTCAGCCCCGCAGCCGCAACAGAAAAGAGAGTGGGCGAGAGAACCGCAACTCTGTACGGAGAGCCACGCGCCTGCCACTATCCGGCAGGCGAGGTATGGCGTTTATTTAGGGGAGTTGGCCGACGACGTACCTTGACCCAAACAGAGGGCACGATGGGGGTTGATAGCAAGAGGTCCTGATTAAGGGTTAGGGTTGGCCGAGGGACACTGGGGCCACAACCACTCAGTAAAGCTGTTATACCTTCTTGATCAAAGTTGACCAAGCGCGTCTGAACCATGCGAGATCGTCCTGTCTATGCAAATCGTATTGAACAAAGCGCAAAAGGCATCAAGACCATATCCGATCGGATTAGCCTCATGGTCTTTGGTCGCGGTTGGTTGCCATTGCGGATAGCATGCTCTCAAATGAGGCTGCTTACGCCACCACAGCCACTGCATCTGTGCCACAGCTAAATTAGTCAGCAAATCTTTCGGATCGGCCATCAGAAATCAGCCGACCTGCCAGCCCTTGGCCATTGAATCCGACACACCACCCAACCCTCCGACCGCTCCAGCATGATTGGCGGCACTTGCCCCACTGGCCTGGTCGGAGGCCCAGGTTGCAACTCAGCTCCTGCACCTCGCACTCTGCCAAGATGTCCTGAGGAGGAGCGCAAACGCGTTTGGTTGGCTAAGGATAAAATTTGCAACGCGTTTGTGGAACTCGTGGTCACAAGGCGGTGTTATGATCACACCCCAGCACAGATGGGAAACGCAGTTGAGAAACGGAAAAGTGAAAACTGAGCGCATACGCGTTCCCGACCGTTTTATTCTCAGAACATGGCGATAGCACGTGACCCAAGTTTTGCTGAGTCAGCAATTCGACTCGACAAAAAAAAGTGAATTACCAGGTCCAGAAACACGTTCTCGCCTGCCCGGCGATGACGACAGCTTTTGGTCTTCATTGTTGTTCAAAGGGTGCAGTTTCTTGTCTGCAAAGCTACCAGTTCTGGACCCCTTTGAGCAGACAGACAACTTTTATATGCAAAAAGCAAGCTACGAAACCTCGGAGAAATATAACTTCGTGGAGAAAAGGAGGGTTTGAGACTTTGCAATATTGAACCCTCCCCTGCGCCGTCAAACTTGCAAATATCTTTTCTGGAATAGTTTTAACGTTAGTTATACATGGCAACTTGCCAGCTCCCTAAGATTTCAAGATATCCAACTTCAACATTGAGTCCAAAGAGGTCTTGGTGGCCAAGCCAACCTCGAAAGGAAAACGCCAACCAGCTGCAATTTGCTTTGATCATTATTAGTTGCCGCAATGGTTATTACCACAATGGCAACCAAGAATATTTCTGTCAACATCTCAGGATACGCCATCGGCTTATCTCCGGATTCGTATCTCCGAGGAGGCCCTGGATGCCTGTATTGATTTTGAATTTCGGATCCTTTTGCTGATTCTTGATTAAGAAGGCTGAGTTGAATGCGACTGCATGGGTCTTGCCGCAAGCTTGAGGAATATCTTTGGCTTGTCTTTCCTGCGTTTTCTTTTCGTCTGGAAAGCAAAGTCATGTCGTCATGGATGCGGGGAGTGTGACGCGGAACTTTGTTGACTTAAAAAGCGTCGAACTGCTTGCGCCAATCGAAGAAATTGAAATCTTCAGCAGCAACGATTGCTCGACTTCTCATTGATCGCCGAGTTTCCCATTCAATTTCTCGATTGCTACTTGCTTCTCAATAGCCTTTTTCTTCTTTCCCTGGCAACGACATGGCATTTTCAACACTCTTCGCCGGACAAGGTACGAGACTTTCAGGTCGAAGGGTGCTGCGAGGACAAACAACACGGCTGTGGGGTATTGTTGGTGACGTCACCACCTACACACCGACACGCCCAACACCACTCCTTTCGTATAACTTGACCCGAGGACGTCGACCAATCTCTCACAAGACCAACCCCGCGACCGTCCAATGTCAACAGTCGGCCTTGCGGCCAGCTCAGGCGATCATCACAGAACCCATCTCACCCATCCAGCACCGGCAAGAGCTTCCACCCTCTACTCCTACCCATCTCACTAACACCTTTCCAGCACCATCACCACAACCCCCACCGTCAACATGGTTAGCACCTCCACCAGCAACCCCTCCCTCCCGGACCCGGAGAAATTCATGCACACCTCCCCTCACCCACGACCTCACCACCGACGTGTGTGTCATCGGTGCGGGCATCGCAGGCATCCACGTCGCGTACGAGCTTGTGCGGCGCGGCCACCAGGTAGTCATGCTCGAGGCGCGGGACGTGCTGTCGGGCGAGACGGGCCGCACGAGCGGGCATCTGACGAACGATTTAGATGATGGGTATGTGGAGATTGCGAAGAAGCATGGGGAGGGGGGCGCGAAGGTGGCAGCGGAGAGTCATGCATGGGCGAGGGATCATGTTGGTGAGGTTGCGAGGGAGTTGGGGGTGGAGTGTGAGTATCGGAAGCTGAAGGCGGTTAATGTCAGTCAGTATGGGGTGGGAAGTGAGGGATGGAAGAGGGAGATGGAGGAGTTGAGGAAGGAGGCGGAGGAGCAGAGGAGGTTGGGAATTGAGACGAGATTTGAGGTGAGTTTTAGGTAGGCGATGGTGATAGGGTGGTAAAGTGGTGTTGACAGCAACAGGACAACTTCGCTGTTCGTGGATGGAACGGCAAACCCGACCAGCGCGGCGGGCTTGTGGCCGAGAATCAGGCGACTTTCCACCCGACCAAATACCTCGCCGGCGTGCTGTCCTGGCTCAGGAAGCAACCCAACTTCCAGTGTTACACGCGCACCCGCGTGATGGGCATTCACGAGAAGGGCGTCGAGCTGCTGGGCATGGGCCACAAGAGCGTCGAGATTGAGACCGAGGCCGGCCACAAAGTCAAGTGCGAGAACGCAGTAGAGGCGACTTGCATCCCTCTGCAGAAACTGTCCGTTGTTGCCGAGCTCGAGTACTTCCGCACGTACTGCATCGCCATCCGCGTCCCCAAGGGCAGCGTCGAGGACTGCCTGCTGTACGACAACTCTGAGATGTACAAATACATGCGTCTAACCGAGTGTGACGCCAAGGACGACTATATGGTCGTCGGCGGGTGCGACCACAAGGTTGGCCAGGAGGAGACGACGCCGCGGTGGGGGGAGCTGGAGAAGTGGACGCGTGAGCGGTTCCCGCAGGCTGGGAGTGTGGACTACCGCTGGAGCGGACAGATCATGGAGCCTATTGATTACATGGCGTTCATTGGCAAGAACCAGGGAAACAACAAGATCTACATTGTGACGGGCGACTCGGGCGATGGGCTGACACATGGTGTGCTGGCCGGGAAGCTGATTGCGGACGAGATCGAGGGCAAGTCGAATGAGTGGGCGGCGCTATACAGCCCGAAGCGGCTCGGCAGCATCATCACGAGCCTGCCGGCTTTGGTGAAGCACGATGTGCAGATCAACTTGCAGTACAAGCGGTTTTTGCAGACGGATATTACGGATATTGAGGAGTTGGGGAAGGGATGTGGTGGTGTGCTCAACTCGGTAGGATTTCTTTTGCTGTTTGAGGGTGATGTAAAACTAACATGGAAACAGGCCACCAGCAAGCCTCTGGCTATCTACAAGGATGACGAGGGCAAGGTGCACAAGTACAGCGCTCTGTGTCCGCACATGAAGGGTGTCGTGTGCTGGAACTCGGCTGAGAAGAGCTTTGACTGCCCGGTTCATGGCAGCCGCTTCTCCAAGGACGGCATCTGTATCATTGGTCCGGCCAAGGCAAACTTGACTCCGGCAGATAGGGCTGGCGCGAGGGATCAGGAGTATGCCGAGGGCGCAGGGATGTGAAAGGGAACAGTTTTTGGAGTTTGCAGGCGCAGGCATATTTTGAGGCGGAGGCATGGTTGGGATGTGTATTCTATTGTTCTCATTCTGAGCTGTCGTAATCATGAACTATCAGCGCTACTGTTGCTCCCCTTCACACACCCAAACTTTTGTTGTGCTAGTACGACGACAGCATCACAGCCGACCGCCCACCATCATTCACCAGTATCAGCCCATTGCAGTACGCCCCGGCCCGGCTCGCAAGATACAGCATCGTGCCCGCCATCTCCTCCTCACCCCCAAACCGACGCGCCGGAATGAACCGCGGGTCATCCCTCGTCTCAGCGCCCGCATCCCGCTCCCCAATCATCCCCTTCGCCAGCTCCGACGGAAACACTGCTACTGCGTCAGCCACCATCATCAACCACCACCACCACCCCCAGGGAACACTCACACCCGGGCGCCAACGCATTCACCCGAATCCCATACCCCGCCAACGCACTACTCGCCTGCTTCGCCATATGCACCACCGCCGCCTTACTCCCCCCATACCAAGGCGTCGACAGCGGCATCCGACTATACCCAGCAATACTTCCCGTCACCACAACCTGGCTCTGCACAGCGGGTACATCCCTCCTACCCCCTCCACCGGCCCGCCAAACCCCCTCCTCCTCTCTCCTCCAAAGCCTTCTTATTTCCCTTATCCAACAACTCCAAAAACGCCACGATCGAGAAGAAAGCCCCGGTAACGTTGACGTCAAAGTGGACGTCATACCGTCCATCACCTCCTGCTTAAATAATTTTTCCGCACCTCTGACACCGGCAGGAAGGGTCCCAGTGTGCCACCGGGCCACCGACGCCGGAGTTGGCAACTAACAGATTGATGTAGCCCGAGGAGGAGGTAATGTGGTCGACGGCAGATTGCAGGGAGGCGGCGGACGTGACGTCGCAGGGAGGGGACGAAGATGGAGGGAATTCGGCGGTGGCGGTGTGGAGGGCTCGGGGCGGCGCCCGAGGAGGTAGATGCGCGAGGCGCCGTTGAGAGCGAGGGCGCGGGCCATGGTGAGACCGATTCCTGGGTAAGAGAAAAAGTTGGACGTTAGCGGGGGTTGATGGGGATTTGTTGGGTGGGAAACCTGAAGGAGGGGGTGAATGGGGACGTACCAGTGCCGCCGCCTGTGATGACGGCTATGAGGCCGTCGACGCGGAAGAGCGACGCGGCGTCGAGGTTGGAGTGGGAGCCCATTTTCCTGTTTGTGTGTTGTTTTGACGTGGTTGAAGTGTTGCAGCTTGTTCGGAGGTTGGTGGATGCTGAGAGCAGAACAGGAGTACTTTGCGAGGGGTTGTCGTTGAGAGCCAGTTGGCGGCTAACGGCCAGGTTAAACCTGCATTTGTCTCACGGTTTGGCGGCAAGATTACCGTATTCCAGGTAACTGCGATGAGCCGGTAGCACAGCATCAGTGGCCCTTTCCATGTGTTGCCGTTGTCCGGCAGTGGTCCGGCTTGGCTCGGCCGGGACATGTGGGGATTTCCGGAGCGGACCGTCGGTGATCCCGGGCTTCGCATACTAATGCTCTTGGTTTTTGTTCACGCTGACTTGGAGACATCGGAAGTCTTTAAACCGCACTTCTTTCGGTTGACTTTCATTGCTCACCTTGCGATCGCAATGTTGTACATTGAATTGCGGGCTAGTTCCGATACCATTGTCATCAACAGACGCGCGCTTGCTAGTGTTCCACAGGCGCATCTGCTTAAGGTTCTCGCCGAACCAGCTTCCATGCGTTATCAGCGACCTGTGGTTTGAAACGGTGATTAGATTAGCCGGTTAATTTCTCATGTTGTTTCACAAGCCTGCGAGCAGTTCCCCGGTAGTATCTTAAGTGGGGGTAACAGGTTGTTGTCGATGAATTCCCGCGTTGGGAAGCGGACAATCCTACCGACAAGGATTTCGAACCACAATTTCACCACGGTTACATTGCTGGGGAGAGTGCGGGGGTGGTGCAGGGAGAAGACGCGACACGTCGTGCTTATGCCGATCTCTTTCTTTTCCATCTCACCACCTCAAAGCACAACGCCACAGATGAAATGGAGGAGACGTTTGACTGTGTCGTTATCGGCGCCGGTAAGCCTCAACTGCTGATTCATTGCATTATAATGATGCTGACTACAAGACGCGACAGGCTGGTACGGGCTGGCCGCGGCCAAGCAGTACCGCTTCACCCACCCGACAAACTCACTGCTTGTGTTGGACAGGCAAGCAACAGTGGGCGGCACATGGGCTGCCGAGCGCCTGTATCCAGGATTGAAGAGCAACAACCTCTGGGGCACATATGAGTATCCCGATTTTCCCATGACCACCGCCCGGTTTGGTATCAAGAAGGGCAGCCATGTCCCTGGCGAGGTCATCCACGAGTATCTCAAGGCCTACGCAGACGAGTTTGGCATTGCCAAAATTATCAGATTTCAGACGCGTGTCTTGTCGGCCGAACACCATGACAAGGAAGAAGGTGGCTGGGACTTGACCACCGCAACCTCGTCGGAAGCCCATGGTCAGGGCGAGAATAGTCATATTGCAACACGTCGGCTCATTGTTGCCACGGGACTGACGTCTGAGGCTTTCCTTCCGCATTTTGAGGGCCAGGAGACATTTGGTGGCCGCATATTCCACGGCAAACACTTCCAGCAAAATCGAGACACACTGAAGGCGGCAAAGTCAGCTGTGGTGTTTGGCGGCACCAAGTTTGCCTGGGACGCTGCCTATGCCTACGCAACCGCGGGTGTGGAAACGCATATGGTCATTCGGTGTACGTGTGCTTACACTGCAGAAAAAAATTAAAAGAAAAACCCCGAAACGCTGACAGGGCTTACAGCATCTGGGCATGGTCCCTGCTGGATGTCTCCTACCCATGTCACGCCGCTGAAGCAGTGGATTGAGAAGCTTGCCAGTATGGATCCGGATTCTGTTCTCTTGGTGCAATCTGCGTTTTCTAACAGCGCTATCAGATATTCGCCTCCTGACTTGGTTCAGCCCCTGCGCATGGGGCGAGGCCGATGGCTACACAGGCATTCGCAGCTTCTTGCACGGCACAGCCCTGGGTCGCAAGATTGTCGACATCTTCTGGGACATTCTGGGCGGTGATGTTATTGCGCTCAACAACTTTGATGCTCATCCCGAACTCGCCAAGCTCAAACCATGGGTTCCGGCTATGTACGCCGGCACGAGCTTCAGCCTCCTCAACTACGACCAAGACTTCTTTCAGCTGGTTAAGGACGGCAAAATCCGGATCCACATCAGCGAGATAATCCATCTGAGCCCGGGAAAAGTGCATCTTTCGGATGGAGTGCAACTCAAGGCCGACGTGCTCCTCGCCAACACGGGCTGGAAGCATGTCCCTCCGATTAAGTTTCTCCCCGAAGGCATCAACAGAGAGCTAGGCCTCCCCCATGTTCCTGACACGGAGACCACGGCTCCAATCTTTGGTGTAGATCTCGCCTGCCAGCAGGACTTCATTAACCAAACTGACTCCGAGATTCTCTCTCGCTTCCCCCGCCTCAAAAACGAGCCCGTCTGGAACAAGAATTACGTCTCCCTCACCTCCCAAAAGGGCATTGACAGCTCCGATGCCGTTACCCCCTGCACACCTCTCACCCCCTTCATGATGCACCGCTTTATGGTCCCCCCTTCCCCACGTTTCCTCACCACCCGCGACATAGCCTTTGTTGGAATCGTTTCCAACTTCAGCAACACTCTCACAGCACATCTCCAAGGTCTTTGGGTGGGGTCTTATTTTTCTGGCCGGCTTGACCCCGACCGCGCCCCAAATCCGGAGAAGTTGAATGACATCCGGAAGGAGACCGCGGTACACAACCGCTTTGGCCGGTGGCGATACCCAACGGATTGGGGTAACCGTGGGCCGAGCTTTATTTTTGATGCTGTGCCGTACATGGATTTGTTGCAGCGTGATTTGGGGCTGAATCCGCGGCGTAAGAAAGGGCTGGCGGAGTTGTATAGTCCTTATGGGGCGGAGGACTATCGTGGAGTTAATGAGGAGTGGACTGTGGTGCAGGCGAAGAGAGAGTAAGGAAGAGAACTAGTTTCATAAGCGGTCCCGACGAGTTCCCTAGACTCCTTCCCTCTACCAAGGAGAGATCAACCATCAACGAAGACGAAGAAAACCAACGCCTTGCATGGACCCAATCAATTATCCGTTGATAACTCGGGCAAAGGCCCATGCCTAACCAGCTTGACGCCCGAGGACCGAGGAGGAACCAAAAACCCCCACCCTAAAACAAACGAAGAGTCAAACCGTAGTCCATCCATCATGTCATACAACCATTTTCCACATCAAGAAAACGCGACCATTGCCTCCGCCCAAATTGATCATCACCCATTACCCACCACCCCATTCCACCACCAGCCAACCACCAAACCCTCTCCGCCCCTCATCCATCATCCCCAACCCCTATTTCCCACCCCAGTCTGATCTACATAATCCCGATACGGCTGCACACCCGGTGTAGAAGCTGCAGCGGGACTCGGCAACACAACATCCTCACCAACGCTCGCAACTGTAACAATCGGCTCCTTCTTGAGCATGCTCTCGCGCTCGGCAGCCCGTTCTGCGGCAAGTGGGCTGTCATAGTTGGTGCCGGCGCCGGTTCCGCCGGTGTATTCGATGGCTGTGCCAGAGCCGGTGAAGGAGTCAGGCCCAGAGGGGGGCTTGGTGTGCGAGGGGAGGGAGGAGCGGCGGCGACGGATAAACCAGCTGGGAAGAGGGGTATTAGTGGTAAAACGCAAAGCGAAGTGGGGGGTTGAAAGGTTGGGAGAGGTAGAGGGGTGGAAGAGCAGAATAAAAAAAAAAAAAAAAAGAAGATCACATACATCAAACCAGCAATAAGCAGCACCAGCACCGGGATGCCCAAGCCAACACTCAGCCCAATAATCAACTTGTTCGAGACACCATTCGTCTCGCCGTTAACCACGTTCTTGATATCGTCCAACACGCCGCCATCACCAGTCTTCTCCGGGTTGGCGGTGCTGGCCGTGGTGGACGGCGGTGGCGGCGTGTAGCTCGTGGGCTTGCCGGACGTGGCCTCGACGTTGTTCGCCCGGTCGCCGAAGGTCTTGGTGATGGGGACGGTGTCCGCAATGCCAGACGGGAAGGTTGGGGTAACGCCCGGGGCGACGGTGACGGTTGCAATGGAGGGGATCCGCTGGATGGTGGTGGTGCGGTCGGCAGCTGCGCAGTTGAGTTCGGCCGGGTTCTTGCAGACGACGGCGGTGTTGAGCACAATGCCAGCAACGGTGGTGGTGACGAGGTTGGATTCCTGTCGCTTGCCGATAGTGGTGGCTGTGACGGCGACCGGGGCAGTAGTTTTTGCGGCGTCAATGTGAAAAGCGCAGACATCGGCGAGGGTGGTGTAGAAGACGGGGATGGTGGTCTCGCCTTGGGGACCCCAGGTGTGCTCGCCGATGGCGACGGTGGCGCCTGCCATGCCGCCGACGGCAAAGGTGTACTCCTGGACGACCTTGAGCGCGCAGCCGTTCTCCTGCTCGGCCAGCTCAACGCCGCCGGTAATGTTAGTGAGGAACTCGGCGACGTGCGCAAAGACACCGAACTCGACGCCCACTCCAAAGTCGACGTCGTCGGCTACGACATCGGCGACCTTCTTCAGCTTGTCGAGCTTCTTGGTGTTGACCTCGAACCCGGCGTGGATTCCGACCTTGAGAATGGCCTTGAGTGCTAGCTCGCCGCGCTGGATGGTGACCGGGATAAATTCAAACTTGGCGCCGTTGCTGGGAATTTGTCAGTTGGGTGAGCGGGAACAGAAGGGACGGGAAACCTACAAGAGAATCTCGGAAACGTCGTCGCTGAAGAGGGCAATCTTAAAGCCAATGGGGTCCTCTATGAGGAGATGGAACCCGGAGCGTAGGCTAATCAGACCGTCGGCGCTGAGGATCAAGTCCATGGTGATAAAGACTCCGATCTCGAGGCCATCGCTCACCCCGAGACCAAGCGACTTGGACCGGTACAGTGGCAGGCTGAGCGTGGCATGGGCCTCAATAGTCGTCTCGATCTCCATGTAGAGGTCCAGATTGTCGATCTGGAGCAGCAGCTCAACGTCTGGCAGCGGTGCCAAATCTATGTCAATGTCGGTGTCGATGTCAACACCGTCAAAGTTGGCAACCTCGTCAAACTTGGGATCGACCTCCTGGAAATGTTTTTTGATATCGAATTCCCCATCACCGTCAAAGGCATCTTCGACAACGTCGCCAATAGCCTCACCCACGTCCTTGGCAATTCTGCCGACTTCTTTGAGAATGTTGATGGACTGGTCCAGAATGATGTCGAAGCTCGCAATGGCCGAGTCGGTCAGGTTCTTCAACTCCTCCCCTAGCTGAGCCGTGACGTTCTTGATTGTATTGCCTAAGTCGAAGGTGCCGTTGACATTGAGTTGAGCCGTAGCACCGGCAATGAAGTAGCACTCAACGCACTTGACCTCGACGCTGAGGGCAACCTCGAGATTTTCTGGCAGCTTGGAGGCGTTTACCTGGTGGCCGCTACACAGTCTAGATTAGAGGTGTTGCCCGCCACTGCCTAGTTGAGCGACTCACTAGGTGTAGATGACATAGTCATCCCAGCTCCTGCTAATGGTGGTGCTGTTTTTGAAGACAACCTCGCGCTTGCCGTGCACCAGCTCGGCAAGTCGGCGCCAGAGGAGGTGAATCGAATCCTCGTCGGTGGTGCCGGGCAGGTTCCGCGTCCGGACTGAGATGTCTCCCGGTCCGACATTGACGGGGGAAGCAGCAACAAGGCCTGCGGCCCAGACGAGAGCGGAGGCGATACCGAATCTCATGATGCCGGCGTATACAGAGTCTGATTGCGCTGAGGAGAGTACAGCTGCGAAAAGGGCTCCATGACGGACCCTATTGCGCCTTTATGCGTGTCCGCGTCCCCAAAGCTTCGCAATGGTGGCTGTGAACGGCACTGCAGCCAGCCAGCAACTGATTTGTTTCAGGGGGCCTGGTCATGCAAGCCTCAGTGTGCTATGCAAAGACTTGTCGTGGCGTCTTGGCACCTTTGTTCTAGCAGTCGCGGTGGAAAGTTCCGATATGTCACCGACAAAGAGGAGATGCGAGCTGTGTCTCAAGATGCGGGGGAGTATCAGCCGCGGCAGGGGTCAGATTCCGGGACCTGGATTCCTGTGCGCCGTTGGCAAAGTCGAGGAGGGTCGCAAGGTCGGGGGCATTTATCTCGTCACAAGGCTCATTCGCTGAACTGCGACCTACCGCCAACAAGCCGCGGAAACTAGAGGTAAAGGGGGCATAAGAAAATGACCCATGGATTGAGGGCAGGTCGTTTAACTTTGGGCTTGGTGAAAGATGCCGCGGACTCTGGGAGACGTCGTTGATGGACTTGGGAATATGGTGATAAGGAAATAAGGATGCACAACCCTGAGTTTTTTCTCCCTTGCTGCAGAGCTAAGTCTTGGCTTGGGGGCCGCGGAGAAGGCTGCATGGTTGGGAATGATGACATTCTCCTGATAGGCTCCGACTGCTGCATGGCTGCTTGTCTGCGCGTTTGGCCCCCAACTTTGAGGAGCAAGAGGGTGGTTCCTGTCAGCTTCACGGGGTTTTTGATATCGTTCAGGTTGAGCGTAAACCAGATGGCCGTGAGACCGAATGCCACGATCATGGACCGGACCTACTTCCGCATCAACATTTCGCTCTCGCTAGATGGTGTGTGCCGGCTACCATATAGAGAGAGCTCCTTCATGAGCGCCTGGACGTCCTTGTCTGTGGTCTTTCCCGTCTCGGACATCTACTCTTGCGCTTTTCGCAACCGCTCCGGCGTCAGCCTCCGATAGATGCCGTCTATACGTCGGAATTCTGATTGCTTTAAGCGGCCCTAGGTAATCCACTGGTTCCGGGACATTGCAAGAATCGTTGAATATGAGAAAGGCAAACACGGGATCCTGGGCAAAATACCCGTCGTGGCGCTGCACGACGGCCTTAGCCCACAATGCCAATGTCATATCCCGCAATAGCGGATTCGATGATCCTCCCTCTTCGTTGCGGTCCGCCACCCGTGGTCTGCCACATCCGTATGGGAAGCAACAAAGAAATGTCTTGGGATATTAATCGGGCGGAGGGTGTCGGCGAACTCAATACCGCACGATACCCGGATGAACGGCCGTTCTGAGGAACTATGGACCTGAATGGACGGAGCCTCGCCGGTGCTAGCCTCATGGCGTTCGTCAAACTCGCGCTCTATTTGTAGCGCCAGACATAGCCTCGGACGGGACCGGACCGTACGTGGATCTTTCTGTTATTTCCGTCGCAATGTCCTTAACCGTCGATGGCTCGAGGGGGTCCTGTCCTCAATTATTCGGCGGCACGATCTGTGCTGTCCGGATGGCCTCCTTTGCAGTCTCTTGCTCTCTCACTATCCGTTGGTACGCCAAAACCAGGCTCTCATCATCTCGCGGTCTTGTTGACGTCCGCGCTTTATCCGGCAGTCTCAGCCTCTCCTCGTTCTGGCGGCGCCGTTCTCTTATTTTTGCCGGATTGTTTCCGTCTGGTGACGGCGGCGCTCTTCCTCTTTCATCCATCTTATCGTCTCTCGCTGCTGCCGTGTGACCTCCCGCACACGTCGCATTTGCCCAGTCAGAAACCGCCCTGCTGATTCCTTGTGATGCCTTTCTGCCTCGCGCTCTCGTCGCCTTTGCTCCGCCAGCCGCAGCCGCAACGCTTCCCGTATGGCCCGGCTCTTGTCATCTTGTGGTCCTGTCAACGTCTATGCGCCCTGAATCCGGCACTCTTCTGCCAGCTGGAACGGCACGAAGCAATAGTCTTTAAATCCCTGCTCGTGTCCCGCGCGATTGACGTCTGTTTGTTCCTGCGGGTGTTGAGCTGGCTGCCCTAAAGCAGGTTAGAGAAGGGGGTCTTTCTGCAACTCGACCACGCTGGACTATCATCAACCTAATATTCAATGGTTTGAGATTAACGTTAAACTTAATTATAACGTTAGTAACTAGCATCTTGTCGGCTTCTTAGCTCTATATTGGCCACTGTAAAGACTCCCCAACTTGGGATTCTCAATAACAAAAATATTATTATTATTCCTACACCGCTGTGCCCTGCGGGCATGTCGGACCCTCAGACAGTTACTATACAGGAAAACCGCGCCCTTACGGGCCGGGTGAAAAACCTATACCGATGATTAAGGTAAGAAATCAGTGAATGAGCCTGCGAAATACAAAAAGAGAAGGCCTCTTAGCCTCCGACCGGTGGGAGTCAGATTACCTACTCCAGCTCGAGCTTCCTGGCCAAGCTGTACGTCGGCAGTCTTCCTGAATCCATCAGCCAGCCCAGTATCCTCCTCGTCAGCCGAGCAGTTGAAGGACTGGCACCCTGTGGAACAGAGTAAAAGTCTCGTCGCGTCCTGACTTCTGCTCTCTCCCACGTCCGAGTCAACGGTGGGGCCAAACACCACACCACCAGGTGTTCAGCAGTCTCCCGCCCTTCGCCGCACTCGCAGCAGGGCGTCAGCACACTAGGACTCCCCGTTTGAACAAGAAGTCCCGAAGGCCCTATGTCCCCAGTTCGGACTTGGACCAACAACGACCTCGTGCTTCTTTAAGAGTCTTGTCCTTGAATAGAGTCTTCTGCTGGTGGTCGAGGTCGTCCGCTGGTCTCGTCGTCGCCCGACCGTCTCGTCCCTTTAGCCATCTCTCTCTCCAAGCCTCTGTGTGGCGTGGGCCAGCCACTGGCCCACCTGGCCCGAGCGCTGCAGGCACCCCCTCTCCTCCACCTCCTGCATGTGGGATTTTCCCACACCCACAGTAAGAACAAGACAGACACCATCACCACTTTGACCACTTGGTTGCCTGTCCCCACACTCTGTCAGAACTGGGGCCCCACTACGGCCCCAGTCCTCAGGGTCACGTGACTCTGGGGCAATCAAAGTACCGAACGTTGAGCGCAATCTGCCGGCGATGACTCTCACCTCCCCGTGGTGCCGGCTGGGAACCTGTAAATGCCTTCGCCTCCAGGTATTTGCAGAGCTAAGAAGAGTCAACACCGGTTAGTACCGTCCGCTGGCTGGGGCTACGGGTGTGGGAGCAGGGCTCAAGAGCCCTAATCCCCACCCACAAGCAACAAGGGAACAATTTTAAAACCACCCGACACACGACTGCGAAATCGATCCTACAATCGACGGACAACTGGGTCGTGGGATAGGACACCCTTGGGGTGCTCTCGGGCTGCTCTGCCGGAAGGGAACGGGACGCTAAGCGAAGAGAAAGCGGATGATCACAGCGATGGCAAGCGACAGGACCTAGCGTTCCGAACCCACACAGAGGACGACGAAGCACTTTGGTTAGTAGGAGGGACAACACTGTGTTGCTTGGCTGTTCCGGGTACAGGGAGGATACAAGATGGGCGAACTCCTGCGAGACACGGTCGGCCTTGCCAAGGAGACTTTGAAAGGCAGCGCGAAACGGATTCGACAACCCGCGGGGCGCAGCATACAATGGAAGCGACGGAAGACTGGGTGGGCGGACTGCAGCTACGACACTTTCTGTATGGCTCGAGAGGACGGACGCGCGTGTCGGTCTACTGAGAGGATAGGATCCTGAAGATGGCTATCGAGGGTAGAGTCTTTGGGTTGGCTATGGAAGTAGGCTTAAGGTGCAAACTGGTATTGACTTGCGGAACCGGTAGTGCCCCGCGAAGGAAGCGGATATGGATCCAAGGGGACGCAAGGTAGAGGGTCTATGTAGGTAGACACGTTGCCACCTCTACAATGTATTGCCGAGCTTAGCTTGAGAATACAAATCAATACTTGACGCATTGGCAACGGGAAGATTGGAACCGGACAACGAGCAAGGGCCGAGCCAAGCGCAGTGACTCCAGATCACATTAAAGGAACTCACGCAACTAACACCACACAACCTCATCCAGCAGGTCCCGCTTTAGCCGCTGAAGATAGGACGCTGAACACTTGGAGAATGCAGCCTCCAAGTCGATTTGCTCGCGATTGAGAAAAGAGGCATGATGTGGCGTTGTACAAGGTAAACAATGTAAGGGCTTGGACGAGATCAAGGCAAAGCGGAGGAATCGAATGTACTTAGCGTGCCAAGGCCCTTTAGGCTTAGTGCCTCCGGGCGAAATAAATTCCATCCATCCAGCAATCTGCCAACGTTCAACAAAAAACGAACAACAACAAGAACGAACAACGGCTCAATGCAGTCAATTCAAGCAGTGAACCACCAGATCGCCGTGCCCTTTCCAAGTGCCCTCCATTTGCCCTCTATTTGACCCTCAATTGGCCCACTAAACTACCGCTGGTTCCAACAGCCTCCTCGACTACCCTGTCCGTGTCGGTGGTTCCCCCCGGTCCAACGTACTATTACTGCTGCGGCCTTTTCTACCGCTGTCGGCCTCTGTGGCCTAAAGGCCAAACTAAGATATATCATATACTGGCAGATAACTTCAATCCGTCAAATACACATGAGATTTTGGTTCAATCAAGCAAATACGATTCCCATATCTAATTTGATTTATCTGACGCCAGCGCCGATTCTGAACTGAACATCGGCTTCTTGGCTTGAAGAGGCTGTTGATGTTGTCGTAATTATCAAGAATCGAAAAGATAATTAACTATGGCAGAAGACTCTATTCAAGGACAAGACTCTTAAGAAGCACGAGGGACTGAGCAAAGCGAAGAGCTCGTTGTTGGTCCAAGTCCGAACTGGGGACATAGGCCTCCGGGGGACTTCTTGTTCAAACGGGGAGTCCCAAGTGTGCTGACGCCCTGGTGCGAATGCGGCGAAGGGCGGGAGACTGCTGAACACCTGGTGGTGTGGTGTTTGGCCCCACCGTTGACTCGGACGTGGGAGAGAGCAGAAGTCAGGACGCGACGAGACTTTTACTCTGTTCCACAGGGTGCCAGTCCTTCAACTGCTCGGCTGACGAGGAGGATACTGGGCTGGCTGATGGATTCAGGAAGACTGCCGACGTACAGCTTGGCCAGGAAGCTCGAGCTGGAGTAGGTAATCTGACTCCCACCGGTCGGAGGCTAAGAGGCCTTCTCTTTTTGTATTTCGCAGGCTCATTCACTGATTTCTTACCTTAATCATCGGTATAGGTTTTTCACCCGGCCCGTAAGGGCGCGGTTTTCCTGTATAGTAACTGTCTGAGGGTCCGACATGCCCGCAGGGCACAGCGGTGTAGGAATAATAATAATAATTAACTATGGACACTTGACGACGCTAAAATAGAGATGAGCCACGGCAACGCTCTCATATAATAGATTGAATACATGTACATACAGTCACGCACAACTCAGATTTGGCACTGCATGCAAGCCAAGTGCCATCAAGCCTTGCCTGCAATTCCCCGCATTCTACTTGGTTCTCATGATCCCACCCTGATGGAATACAGCCTCGGCTCCTTAAGCGAGGTATTCAGGGTCTCCGTTGTTCATCCGTTAACGCAACCTTCATTACACTCCGGACCTTGGAAAGGCCGGCAGTGAAAGAAGGATGGATGAAGAAGACGGCATGAGAAACTGAATGAAGGGTCCGTTTTCTTATTCCGACATAGTCCCCAGCTTTTGGGCGGAACGCTGCTCTAACGGTGTTGCAGGACCGAGAGCCGCCGCTCAAGATCCACTGGTCTGTGAGACATGTTTTTTACCTAGGAGATGGCATTGTCTCTGAAGAAATTGACTAGGTGGTTGACATCAGTCAGGTCGTGGTCTTGCCCAAAATGATATCTGCTCGCCCGTCCTTCTTGGTGATTTCTAAGCTCTTGGGCGCGAATAAATGGTCCTTGTCCTGAACCGCCGGTGTCGAGTCTACATAGAACCCTTTTCCTTGAAGCATCCGAGCGTATGTTTTATAGGTGCTGTCCGAAATGTCTTCCGCCAACTCGTTGGACGTCGTAGAACACCGGACAGCCACGGGCCCCTGAATGATGCGGTCACGGTCCGCATCCTGGTCAGTTACCGCATCGGTGTGAGTGAGTTACTGGGAGAGGTATTCGGAGTAGAAAGTCGGGCCTGCGAATCCGGAGCGTTGAACTTTTGAGTATGTGACTTCGCCACTGTTGGTGACGGTTGTGCGTGGACTTCGTTAGACCATAGTTCTCCGTGGAAGATGCGGGCCCGAATAACGAGTTGGCAGATATGAGTTATGCGGACGTCCTACAAACGCTTCATCAGCTCATTTATATGCAACATCAGAACCGCTGGGTGGATGCGTCCTATTGACTGTTGGCGCACACCTTGTTTTGCTTGGCTCATCAGAGATTCGGTACTGCCCTAGACTCCACGCCACAGAAGGTCGGCCGGATGTCTTACGGTAGACTTTGAAGAATTCCTTGGTCTCATAGCCCACAAGCCGGTTTACCCGGAGGACGTCATACCTTTATTTTCCCTCTTCCGACAAAAGCGGCAAAAGCCCGTCCCGTTCATCCCCCACGAGCATTTTGAAACATGGTTAAAGAAAGGCTCGCTCTAATTAGCAGTCTGAAGACACCACCGTCACCTCTCTTTTACTTCCCATTCACATCAATGCCCCTCACTTCCCTTATTTTCCCCACACTCCCCTCCCATTTCACATCTGACCTCCCCACCTTTAGTTCCTGGGGAAAAGGGATACTTCGGTTATTCCCAAACCCCTGAAGTTAAAAGCCAGGTTGAGGCTGGGCTTCCCAAGAGTGCCGGAGACGGTTACCAACCCTGGTTTCGGGCATCTGGCAGATGTCACAAAACCGTGGTTGTCGTCAGTTTCTCTGAGCACTGTCTGTAGGGAAGCACTCGGCTCCGATGGGAGATGGACAGCGTCAGGCGCCTCAACCCCGATGACTATGTTTAAATGGCCTGGCTGATTTGTTTGATACAACACTTCAACGGCCCTGGCAAGAATAGGCATTATGTGGGATTGGTGGACGCGAAGACAGGACACCCTGTGGCCGACCATGATGTCGAGGACAAGTATGGGGAACACATCAAAACGCACAGCGTCATCCGACTTGGTAAACCCGACCTTGTCACAGCACAGGGTTCAATCCGTCCCAAAAGGAATATCTAAAGAAGGTTGTTGTTGAGGACGATTTGCCCCCTTTAAGACATCATTCGCCAACACTGAAGCTCTCCGGCTGAAGCACAGCGACAAAGTCTCCATCACCCGCAAGAGCAACGACACTTGCCGTGTTCGAATCAAACGGAAAGCTACAATTATGGTTCCCAAGGCTGCCCCTTATCTTGGGGCTCCGTGGCAGGTCTGCTTCCCGACGGCTTTGACCCAGCCCGTTTAGGATACCAAAGGAAATCATACTGCATGTTAACCCCGTCAAGCTCTACACCCTCTGCTGTGTCTCGGAAGCCTTTTACAGCGCTGATGTTCAAAACCCCATGGAAGTGCTCCAGCATATGCACCTCTCGGAGCTAGATATGTAACTTCATCGGCTCGTCCATGGGCGGAGCTCACAAGACGAGACACCTCTACCGCGATGCCTACCTCGACCAAGACATTTTAGGCCGACAATTTTCAAGACACATATTAACATGATCCCAGCATAAATTGACATGCTTTTGCTGGATGCGGCGGGACTTATCAAAACCCCAGTTGGCGCTTGTGCTACTAGTCTTGAATCTGTCGATGGGGCCAAGGAGTCCATCATAGCCGTGAAAACCAAGATGTGTCTTGTCGGGAGTTATGAAAATTTCTGCGAAGAGCAGTCGTACGGCTTTGCCAAGATGAAGGCGATTGTGGATGCTGCCGTGGAACAAGCGCGTGGAAGGCTGCCTTCAGAGATGTCTAGGCCCACAGCCGGGAGCAGAGCTGCGTTCGTGGAAGCTCAGAAGTACGGCGTGCAGTTTTTGTGCCGAGCAGACGTGGCAACTGTGATAATTCTTCCCGTTTACACAACTATTGCCGGATCAGCCATTGGCTACTGACAAAATTGGCCGTTCCATCCCGGCGCCAGGCCAAAGAATTTTCACATTTGCCCGGGTATCAGGTCAGCCTCCACGCTCAACAGCGTAATACCAGTCTATTCTCAAATATGACATCAAGGCCACCCTTCCTGCGAATGAATCCGACTAAATTCTCGGCTCTCCCCTCCAAACCTCTTCACCATAGACACCCATCAGCCCCCACCTCCTAGGCCACTTCATGTCCTCTTTGTGTGCCGCCCTCGCCACCTGGGGCCTAACCATTAACGAGCTCACCTTTGCCTCTCTCCACAGTACATAGACCAAAGCAAACGACCTCAACGAAGCTGAAGTTCTAAAGACGCAACTCTTCCACTTCGGGCGTGCAGAAGGCAATCCCATATTCGCAACCTGCCAAAAGTCCATATAACCGGTCACCCTAAAGCGCCCGCAGCAGCTTGGATGCTCAACGGGTGTCTCCAGACTTTTGACACGGGGCTCATCCCGGCGAGCAGAACCGCGGATAACATCGATCCTACGCCGAGAAAGTTTCATCACCTGTGCTATCCCACACAGACGGTCAAGTTGACTTCCGGGGGCAAAAACATTCTTGCTGACGTCGTTTGTGTTTCGGCAGAAGAGCAGCTAAGTGATAGGCGTGGCACCGAGATTTCTGTTCGCTGCGTTGGCAGAACAGGGGTTTGAGAAGTATAAAAGAAAGTGAGGAGGCGGCAGATAAGCGGGGATAACGCTTGGGCAAAGCTGATGACGGAGAATTGGGTCGTGCAGGTCAAGGTCAGGCCGCAGTTTCAGGAAGAAGACGCGGCGAAGGTATACTTGGATCAGGAGGCCAGGGCTGTAAAGGATGATGTAGACGGGGGGTTCAGGTTTTGTTTCAGTGAAGTACGTTATTCGACACTGTTTTTTGCGTAATTTTGTCAACGATCAGAATGGTTCTGTGCAGAAGACAAGACGGCCAGCCGCCTGATTTGTTCAGACCCGAAACTATGTGAAGTGAAATAATGTCCAAAGGCTTTCATCCAACCCCAAAATTGCCATTGATTGGTAGATCCGTTAAGCGTTTTCGATACTCCCTTTCCCAGCCGTTTTGCTTTTGCCATTGTAGCAAGACCAGAGCAAAACGCCAAGCAGAACGTCTCCTGCTTCTGGTTTCTGGTCCTACCCGCGACAGGCTATTTCTCAGCAAGCAGCTTCAAGCATTAATCTTGCTGAGAAGAAAACGAGGCGCAGGGCCAGCAGCGTCGCTACCGTACATCAAATGAGGGGTAGCGACGATCAGCATTCCCTCGCAGACGAGATCACCCTCGTTGCAGAAAACCTTTGTCCTGTCGGCAGGGTAGTTGGGGATACGGCCGTTGTTCTGTTGGTTCTGTGTTGGGCCAGGTCAGTCAAAGACTTGCTGAGGACGGTTCTTGGCCTTTGTTTCTCACCTTGGTGTAGCCGAACAAGACAACGCCGACGATCTTGTTGCGGATCGCGGAGCTGAGACGGGAGATGGTGGCAGCGGTGAGGGCGGCACCCTGGCTGTACCCACCGGCAACAACCTTTGCGTTGGGGCATTTGGTATTGGCCAGGTTGAAGAGGCTTGTCATCTCGTCAATGGCGGCTTGGCTGGTACCGTCCGGAAGCGCGTTGTCACCGAGGCTCGCCGTGTAGCGACCGCCGACCCCCTGCACCCAAACGTTGGCGGCGCCGAGAGACGACTCAAGGTAGTCGCCGACACTGGGTCCAAGCGTGCCCTAAAAAATATTTCTAAGTTTTTCCTCTTCACTTATTTCACTGTGGGCACTGGTAATTACTCACCAAGTTGCCGCTCTCAGTGGAACCGCGGGCAAAGATGAAGATGACCGGAGGGCAGGTGCCGCCATTTTGCAGCTCGTTTCGAGTATCGCTAGAGGTCTGACGAGCCTTGATACTCTCCTCAGTAAGGGCAATCTCCAAACCAGTGGGCAGAGCGGCAGCGAAGCCGGCGAGAAGCGAGACGGTAGCGAAGAACTTCATTGTCAGAGTGAAGGAGAGCTGAACTGATGGTGGTGGGGCAAGGTTGTAGAATCGAAAAGCGGCCAGGCGCAAGTGATATGACTGAGACTGTGAGAGACTGGTGAGTTGTGCTTGTCTGAGGACGAATGGTTTTTGGGCTGCGATTTCTCATGTTCTTATACCCATCCGGCGGGCCTCGACTGATGCTTACCTTGACTTCAGTCATCCCCAACCCCCCCAAAAGGCTCGACCCAAAGCCGTTTGAGGATCTTCTCCATCCCTCATTAGAGTATGTACAATCGCAAACCTCGGCTGTATCCTTGAGACTTGATACCCACTGCGACTTCTTCCGTCTGCATTGTCAACTCCACACTTCAAGATGTTTTACACCAGCTGCAGGGGAGCATCATGGGATAACTAGCCCCGGAATCCTGTGACCCATTGGCAATATTCAGATCCTCAGGGGCGTTTTGTGGGGGAAGTGGTTGCTTCGTTTGCAGAGGGGAGGGGCAGGGCAAACAGGGAGAAGTCAAGACACCCAAAACAATATGTGAAGGCCAAGGCATCATTCGGACTTTGACCAATGAGCCTCACCTCCTAGCTTTGGGCCGAGGCAGACCACTAGCAAGTACGGACAAAGGAAAGACCATTGCTGGTACTGTAGACCTTTGGACAAGGGGCTAGTTCCCCATGCCATCTATCACTTCATATTTGTTGACCGTCCGTTTGTTATCACGAGTTCCACGAGTATAAGTACACACGTTCCTATGCGTTGTCCGTGACTGTATGTACACGTATTCAATCTATTATATGAGAGCGTTGCCATGGCTCATCTCTAATTTAGCGTCGTCAAGTGTCCATAGTTAATTATCTTTTCGACTCTTGATAATTACGACCAGGTCAGGCCATTAGCTAATTATTTTCTTCCAAAGCTCACACTTTAATGTTCCCCTTTCTACACCCCCCACCCCCCGCCATTATGTTCCCCACGGGGTTGAAGCGGCAGAACCAAAGTTCTCGAAGCTTGGCTCGACCCGAAGGTCAGCGCACGCTACTTTATTGGGCAAGAGCTCCGGTAATTGAAGATTTGGCACTGCATGCAAGCCAAGTGCCATCAAGCCTTGCCTGCAATTCCCCGCATTCAACTTGGTTCTCATGATCTCACCCTGCTGGAATACAGCCTCGGCTTCTTAAGCGAGGTATTCAGGGTCTCCCCACGCGTCAAAAATGCCGGCTGAGCTGGGAGTTCGAAACACCCGTCCGTCCGCCAAGATATAGATTACCATTTTACCCCC
The DNA here is from genome assembly GCA_027946355.1 of Collariella sp. IMI 366227. NCBI lineage: Eukaryota > Fungi > Ascomycota > Sordariomycetes > Sordariales > Chaetomiaceae > Collariella > Collariella sp. IMI 366227. Next base: position 19,730 of record JAPEUS010000022.1, on the reverse strand, counting down.
AACTTCCCCCAGAAACGACAAGGGTTGAAGTGTGGGGAGCTGTGCAAATGCTCCGGATGCTCACAAGTCGCAAACACTTCCGAAAACGGAAATGCCGGATCAAGTAACGTTAGTTACTGGATTCAGCAGATGGTTGACAGCTCTTTTACCCCGGTCTAGAAAAAGTTGGTTTCGCAATTTCAGGGGTTGATGATGGTGTAGACTTTTGGTTCATATCGTGTTCTCAATGGAAATGTTCAAGTCTAATCAATGATGGAACATCCGATGACCGGGCATTGAAAGTCTGCCTCGGCCCTCAAGACCCAGTCCAGGAATAGGAGAAGTCTCTCGATGATGTTACCCCCGACACGTTTTCGGCATCAGTTTTGCTAAGTGCACCAGCACGGGATCCGGCTGCTGAGCTTGGAGAAAGGACAGAAACGCGGAATAATCCGCTTAAACTGCCTATGCAGGTTCTTTATTTCCTCAGATACCGCAGGTCCTGTCTGGTTCTAGCTTTAGCGGGACAGCTCAGGCGGTTGCAGAACTGGCCTCGGCTCGTTATTGTGGAAATGAAGCGAGGAGTTTTCAGGCGGCAGGGTCAACAAATCGGTCGTTGCAAATGAGTTGTCCATCGTTGTCGTGGATGCAGCACTACCCAACTCCACCTCATTCACCCCGTTCGCCAGCGGCAACCCCGTCCCACCCACAAGACTCTCGACCGCCTTCATAAAGAGTACATGAACTGATTGTCCGGATAAAATATGCGTGATCTTTACACTTAGTTGCTCGTCTGATCCCTCTTTTGCAGGAGGATGCTATCGGTGGGACGACCTGCTCTGACATGACAACGTTGGAAAGGGTTCCATTCGTCTGGAAGTTTTGGTCCCACACAATGCCTCAGCGGTTTTTCCGGCTCAAATAGAAAAGTGTCTCGTTATCACAGGGGCTACGCCCGGGATAGAAATTCATTAATCCACAAAGAAAAAGATTATTCCCTATGGGGGCACATTGAGATCTGCGGGGTGTTTTGAGCCATGACCATATCGTCCAAAATAAGAAAATATTTCCAGCAGATGTAGACTGTTTAATGTCGCCGGGGTTTAACTAGCAATGCCTCGGCATCACTCACTAATGAGGACGAGGCCAGAAGTATCGTGCCACTCAAGCCTTGCTAATAAACCTGTCGACGGTTTCGTTTCCTCGGGAGGTACCTCAAGACCTGAGCAAAAACAATTATTATTATTATTGTTCCTACACCGCTGTGCCCTGCGGGCATGTCGGACCTTCAGACATTTACTATACAGGAAAACTACAATTAAGCAAGCTTCTCTTCAAGAAAAGGAGGCTGTCGACGGTACAGCTACATTTCCGCAAGCCAGAACAACCACAGAAGAGAGAAAATAATGCAGTACTCTAAAGGCTTGCTCTCCCCGTTACCCCTCTTTCCCAAACTGCCTTACCTCATCACCGCTCCCCCACACGCCACTGCAATCCCCCCAACAAGAAGACAAACTTCATAAAATCCATCCTTGACTTCAAACCCGCCACCAACTCCAGCACTATCGACAGCAAACACGCCACCAAACTCTTCAACATCCCTTTTCTCGACTGTAATTCCTCCCACCCTCAAATCCAGTTGCTTTATGGCCTGCAAAAAAGATTTGTCCGTGTTGGTGCTATGACTAACAGAATATCTGGGACGAATACTGTTTTCAGATGTCAGATTTCTTGTAGAGTTTTGAACCCCGGGATCTTTCCAGCCTTGGATAAATCCGACATGTTTCGGAGTTGAAGTTTCGGAGCTAGAATTTCCGGGCTTCGGGAGAATCGCTCCATGTAACAGGTTTCTTGATCTGTGCCGAGCAAAGTCAGCCCAGAACTTCAGCGAATCGCAGTATGGTGTCCCATCCCGTGGAGTGGTTGTTCCAGGAGGCGTGCTCGGGAACTCCGAGATCATGATGCCCTTAAATTGTACTTTGCTCACTGGCTGATTGTGGCGGGCGATGCCCCAAAAATAAACTTAGTGCTCAAGCGACACAAGGGGTCAGGATTGATGCAAAAACATTACAAGGCCGAGAAATTTTCATAGATTTAGCTGGCTGCAGGTAAATGAGGTGCCGGTACAGAGCACTATGGCTTACATAGAGCTCAAGATGTAATCTGTATAACTAACTCTTCAGTGGAGCAATCAATCGAATCCTCAATCTTCTACTTTCACTCCTATAAATCACATTTTTCCATGTAGTAGCGTTAAAACAATCTCTTTAGCTCCGTGTATATGAAGCGCTAGCTGTATCCTCGGATGAAAACGTTCAACTAAGGTATTGGTGGGAACTGGATACTGAGTTGAGTCGAGGGGTTTTTGTCCCGCCTTGAAAGCCTTGTATTGCCCGTGTTTTAGTCATTTCTGTTTGTTAGCAGTCGGATTCAAGCCGTTTGGTGCCAGTGCGTAAACTTGGGAGGTGTTTCTGCTGTTTTTGGAGCGGAACATGTATTTTTTCGGAGTTTCTTCCAGCTTCAAATCTATTAGAAAGATGCTTGGGAATGCCGATATTTGCCAAATAATTGCCAAGATAGACAGTCTGATCTTAAACAGGGCCAAAACAAATAGATCGTTGAATGAAGAAGACTAAAAGATGATCTATCGTGGGGCCTGGTTCGGGTGTGTTTGGACAGCTACTTGGATTGTATTTGTGAAACCCTTCTGGCGTCTGCTTTGCCTGAACATTGCAAGAGATAATAAAAAGTCAAGATTTTCGGCCTCTCCCAAGGTTTCCGCGCCCTAGTCAAGCGCATACTCGATAGAATGCAAACGGTACCATGATTATACCTCAAGAGCCGACACCGGCTCCAACTAAGCAGCAATATCCCACCTCTCGGACTAAGTGTCAGTAACCACAATTAACTCCCCGGCGCACACAATTTTATGCTCATGGCTCAAAAACAGACCATTACATGAATGTCAGCTTGAACTACACTTTGCCCCCTGCATAACTCCGTGCGTGGTAACATCCGAGACAGCGCGTAACTCAATCACGGCTCGGCAAAGCACGGGACACTTACCCGTTGCGGTGGGGCACAGAAGGAGTGCTGGGCCAAGAGTGGGCAGTGGCCATCGAGTGGACCACTCGGAAGAGCTGGGTTTTTGAAACGCCGCAAATATCCGTGACATTCTTGGATAGCATTAAGTTATCCAGTAGAATTTAGGCGACGATCTAGCTCGCACATTTCATTGGAGACTGTCTTGAATTTGAGTATGGGTTTTGACTGTTGGAAGTGCTCGGTCCGGCAACGGTCTGTGACACGGTTATCGGACGAGGATTTCCAATACTACCGTCAGGAACAGACTTGAAAGGGTCAGTTGGGTCGGGACCGAAAACAGAAGGAGGGGGATGGATGCACTTGTAGAGTCGAACTTTTCAGAGAGTTGGTTGCTCAGCACGAGTTTTGAACATGATTCTCCCTGTTTATATGTGTCTAGAGTTTAGTTCATTGGATAACAGTACGCATCACCCTTCCGTCAACAGCAAGTGTCCCCGCGGTAGCCGCCAGAGCCTGACGAAAAGTGTGGATGCCATCGGGAAGATAAAAGGCTGTTGCTGTCCTGACGGACATGGTCTAGGCTAAATAACAAAGCGCGGCTGGCCACAGGTTTCCGTGGGCGTGGCGAGAAACGCCAGACCATTAGGCACGGAAATACGTATTGGGGCATTCTGTGCGGATAAAGGTACAAGCTTGCCTGGTGCGTCGTCATACAACATAAACCAGGTGTCAGCCCCAATGGTCCCCAGCCAGCATTCACTGGATCTGGTAGGGACACGGGGCAGGACTCATGCAAGCACCCGAGATCTTCATCCTCGGCCACCCAATGGGCCCGTTGAAGAGGTTGGGTACCGGACAACCATGTCCAACGAAGTCAAAATAAGCATAAATGTTGCCAAGGATCCATCGTTCCGCCAAGTCGGTTCCGGCGGTTAAGCAGGGGGGGTGGCACCATTTCTGTGCATTTGGGACCGTCTGTGGAACAAATGCAGTCCACAGGTTTGGTTCAAGACGGCCCGCCGCAAGAATGCATATTAAGGTTTCTATGAACTTTTTGGTCTTCCAGAAAACACTATCCAAGTGAGCCCGGAGCATCTGGGCAGATATGAGGCACCACACACGTCATGCTGCAGACAGTTGCCACAATGTCTTGACTCTCGTAGATCTACGGCGCCAGCCAACTTCAAACGGGATAGGAAGCTGTTTTCGGGAATTGAATCATTGTCTGCTTCAGCAATTGGTTGGATAGAGATAATCGAGTGACTAGGATATTCAGGATAGATACTCTAGACAACAGCCCTATGACCCCTCGGAACACGCCCAATAAGAGCACGTATCAAAATCTATGGCACAACGATCTACAGTACCACAAAACCCTGATAGGATGCCCAAATTTAGAGGATCAAGTTGCCCCTCTTGTGTCAATTCCTGGACCACGTTGACCCTTGTTCACAGCTGCTTTGATTCAACAAACTCACTCACCGGAGCTCACTCTGAGACAGGGAAGACAAATCCCAGGGCTCATATCTCAGACATGTGCTGCAGAGCGAGTTAATCTTGCGTAACACGCTAACTTGGCTGGCAGAGCTACTGTCTGTCAGTAGACTGCGGCCTTGATTCCGAAGGTCTGCTGTCTAGGACGGGAATGGATTCGGAAGCGCATCGATAAAGCAGGCACTGGAAAGAATGGAAGTATATCACCCCCAGAGCCGCCGCTAAAGACGATCACTAAATATCTGCTTCCCCTTTGTCCACCCTTCGACGGTCGTCTTAGAAATGCTCAACACCGCTCTTCGGCAACCGACCAACCGGCCGAGCCCCGAGACGCCACGCAAGCTACGCGACAGTTGCACGGACTGCGCCACCTCCAAGGTCAAATGCAGCAAAGACAAGCCAACATGTGCGCGATGCACCCGCCGAGGTGTTGCCTGTGTCTACATGGTATCGCGCCGGACCGGGCGCACCTCTTCTCACGCCTCCAGGGGGAGTTTATGCGACCCTCCCCAGGCCCGAGGCAAGAGTCAGATATGGGCCGGAGCAAGTGCAAGCATCTCGGGTACCGGAGCCGGCGTCAAGAGTGTCTTGCCAAGTTCGGCCAACATCAAGGACCCTTCTAGGAGCAGACCGCCGTCGCTCCAAATGCAAACACCCTTGCCCTCCAAACGAAGTCTGCCCGCCGCCACGACTATTGACACTGAGCACCCAATTCCTCGGCAAATCTCAGTCTCACCAACTGGCGCCGACCTCTGGAGCGTCCTCATATCATCGAACGTGCTGATCGCCGATTCAGCCGGGGTATCTCCGTCACTGCAAACCGTCGGCTCGGGGGTAGGCGACCTCTTCGAATGTCACATGGGTTTCGATTCTCCGATGATGTTGGACTGCCCTTCGGAACAACCGAGGGATACCAAGGCCGACCCCCACGCGGGCTTGTTCGGCGACCCTCTGCTCTCACGCCCCGATCTCGAGGACAGCCACAACACCTTTGATTCACACGATACCCCAGTCTTTGACTGGACCCTACCGGATGTCTTCCCCAATCCCAAAGAGTCCCAAGACTGCTGTTTCACGCTCGCTCTCAATGTTCTTTCTCGGCTCTTCTCGCACCCGCCATTTAGGTGTTCACTCCCTGGCTCTCACGGGTCATCCGGCACTCAGACCCCCGAACTGACATCCTGTCCCGGCACACCCAGCCCAGCCCGGAGCGTCGACTCCACTATCTCAAACAACAACCAACTTATCGACTCCCTCACCAGAATCCTAGACTGCGACTGCTCCCAAGACGAATACCTCATCTCACTAGTGACCTTGATAACACTCAAGCTCATAAACGGGTACACAGCCGCCGCAGCGTCCGAAAGTGTCGTCTCCCCTTCTACAGCATTTACCACCCCACTTTCTCCAAGTACCTCCCCTTCATGGCTACCGCCGTCTCGTCCAATGACAGCTACTTCAACATCAGCATCTGAATCTTCCTCCCCCAACGACCGCCGCCCGTCCACTTCATCCTCCTGTTCCGGACATTGCTCTCTGGCGGAACACGTTTTAGACTTACCACTAACATACTCCCTCCCGGAGCAACACCCGTCAGCCGCGCAACTAGTCCTCAACGAACTGCACCGCGTACAGGAACTTTTTACGGCCTTGTCCGCAAGATTGGAGAGTGCGCGATTGCGGGCGGCGATGGTGGAGGGAGCCAGTTCAGGTTCAATAGTCCCACGTCACGGTAAAGATGGAACGCTTTCCTTTTCGGTGCCGACGTTTTGTTTGTTGGAGCAGGATCTAAAAAGGGGTATGAGGGGGTTATCGAGGAAAATCGGAGGGGCGATGGGGATGAAGAGTTGAGGGCGCTGAGTTTAATGGGGGATTATAAGGGCATAGCTTGTGGCGAGTTGTTGGTAAAGGAGCATATAGACTTAAGAAGAGGTCATAACTTTTAGCTTCATATAAAGCGCTAAAAGGACAGGGGGAGTCAAGCATATTTGAGTAAACAAAACATGGGTACAGGGCCAATGCATAATTTTCAGTTACAGACTTTACCCTTGCTACAAGGATCTAGAAATCCGGACACCCGTACTTTGCATTCCTGGGATCAGCATCTCGCACGGGGCAGAATGAGCAGGGATAGTTAGTTACCAGCTTCCATGGAAACAATGACCTCGGTTATTATCCTTGACCTCGGTTGCCCTAGTCATGGTGCTAAATCCTTAGTATCTCCGTTCCAATCGCTGTTTAACGCCGATCGATTTTGCTTTGACTCATTTCAGCCAAGCTTGGCAGATATCTTTCTAAATGCTAGTCTGTTCCCTCGTCTCCCATATCAATGCCTGTCCCGCACAGAGTGATTCGTTAAGCTTTCTTAGTTGATACTAATATCTTTGAAGTTGACTCAGCTTCAGAGCGTTTTAACATCAGGGCCAGCACCATGGCCATCCTCCATCCAACAGAAAGCAGGGTCAACTGGACCGATTGGAGAGGACCCAATGATCCAGATTGTCCATACAACTGGGCCCTGCGGAAACGTCTTTACATGACAAGTATCCCAGGATTCTTTTGCATTATTGTGTAACTCTCCCCTGCCTTGTGTTGTTCCCGTTAGGTTCTGACTTACCCAGTGCCTTTGCCTCGTCTGTCTACACTTCTGGAGTTAAGGAAGTTACCAAAACCTTTCATGTCTCCCAAACAAAATCACTTCTTGGGTTGTCCCTCTTTCTATGGGCGCTTGGTCTCGGTGCCATCATCGCGGCGCCAATCAGCGAGTATTATGGCCGCAGGATAGTCTATGTGACAACTCTTCCGGTGTTTGGGTTGTTCATAATGGGGTCTGGATTGGCCCAAAACCTTATATCATTGGTGGTATGCCGCGCCCTGGCAGGATTCTTTGCGAGCGCCGTCGTTTCCGTTGGGGTTGGGACGAATGCGGATCTCTGGCGACCGTCAATGGCAGGTTGCGTGTATCCTTTTTATTTCATGGCTCCTTTTCTTGGACCAGCTTTTGGTACGGCGCAAACCATCTTCAGCCCAATTCACAAATACTAACCGTCTCAGGCCCGGTCATTGGCGGTTATCTGGTTCAAGCCAAAGGGTTCCGCTGGCTCGAGTGGATCATCCTTTTTATGCTTGCCACCATTTACCTCTACAGTATTCCCCAACCGGAAACGTACAAGAAAACTATCCTCGAAAAGCGCAGACGAACTGAACAGTCTTCCAATGCCCCTTCACTACGCTCCGCCGGGGGAACCGTGTCCTGGCCCGCCACCTTCCAGCGGATCCTCCTCAAACCGTTTAACATGCTCGCCGTCGAGTCCATCGTCCGCTTTATGACCATCTACATGGCCTTCAACTTCGCCGTCTTCTACAGTTTTTTTGCCGCGTTCCCTTACATCTTTGGCCAGGGCAGCAAATACAACCTCACAACTGGCCAACAGGGCCTCACCTTTATTCCCATTGCCTTGGGATGCGTCATCGGGTACATCGCCGTTGTGTACATCGACCGCCGCACGTACCCAACATTGGAGGTCAAGTACGGCGTTGGCGCCGTGCCACCAGAGTACCGGCTATACGCCGCCATGATTGGCTGTTTCCTGATTCCGGCCAGTCTATTCTGGTTTGGATGGACTGCCAACGCTGGCGTGTACTGGCTCTGTCCTCTCATTGCGGCAGTGCCGTTTGCGGTGGGAAATATTATGGTCCACAGCGGAGGTGCGTTGTATCTCTTGGATGCATACGGGTCGCTGCATGCTGCGAGCGCTTTGAGCGTAAATAGTCTGATGAGGTATGCCGCGGCTGGTACCTTTCCCCTGTTTACAGTCCAGATGTACTCGTCACTGGGTATTGGGTGGGCTAATAGCCTGCTGGGATTTGTGTCGGTGTTTTTGGTACCGGTGCCGTGGGTGCTGTACAGGTTTGGTAGCAGAATTCGGGCAAATTCTCGGTACATTGTGCTCAAAGAGCCTGAGGCGGCTGCGCAGCCTTCTTCAGGTGAGTTGACAATTGTAATGGAAAGATCGGTCACTGCTTAGAAGAAAGCGAGAAGCGTGCAATGCGGTCCAAGTGGGTGGAGGACGGGTATTTGACAGACGGATAGGAGGCTGTACAAAAGAGGACGTGACCAGTCACTTTTGAGACTTTTGCGCAAAAAAACGTAGCTCAAGTCTGTCAACCGCCAAAAAGACTTTTTAGTTTATTGCATCTGTTCTTCTGCAGGAAGACCTCGACCGTGAAACGGAAACTCTTCCCGGAGACCGAGCCCTGCAGATCCCAGGCGCCGGAGCCCGGACACCCGCACCCCGGAAAGTCCGGTCTCCGTGTGCGGTCGTTGTAGGATATTAGAGTTTCTTAACCCCTTCACTACATTACCACCCCGCTACCACCTAGCTTTGAATTGAGTTAACAACGCGCTCGAGCACAACCCAACCTTCGTCATCATGTCTCCTCCCTTCGTTATAGCAATATTCGTCACCCGAAATCCGGCGCTGACCCCGGATCAATTCAGGGACCACTGGGAACATCAGCATATTCCTCTTGTTAAGTCGCTTGCTGGTCCACTCTTCCCCTTATCTCACCGTCGCCATTATCTTGCGAGCGGCAACTCGATCCCTGACTACCACTTGGACGCTGCGTTGGGGGAAGACAAAAGTTTGAGCATGATGCCTTTGCTGTCATCACATTTCATAATCAGCAGGCGTTCAATGAATTCTTGCCGGTGCTCTCGCGGCCAGAGGTGGTTGAGGACCAGAAGCGGTGTACGGTTCCTGAGAGAATGCGGACCATTACTTTGGGATCGGTGAAAACGACAGTGAGGAGTTGAGAGAACGGTGGTTATGGAGAGTTGAGGCGAGTTGTTGAAGTGCTTGGTCAGAGAAGAAGAATAAAAAAAAAATAAATCCATTGCGTCCTTAAAATACTGCAAAATATGCCTTTTGGAATTCTACAACAACAATCCCCCCTCCTCCACCTGTCCCTTGAACTACACCAAAATGACAGGCTGCAGCTTGTTTTCCACGCCCATCCGTTTTGCCACGCACCCGTCCATGGCCCCATGCACGTAACACTCGCCACAAAAAATAAACCTATCATGTCCATCCTCCCCGGTTCGCCGCCGGAGGACGTACGGCACCGCTCCATTTTCCAACAACCACACCTCATCCCCCTCCTTGCACGTCTCGGAGCATACTCCAATCCATCCGTTCTCAGTTTTGAACAAGGCCCGATACAACATTACTCTTCTCAGCTGATCTTTGAACTCCAGTGGCGATGTTATAACATCCGGCCACTTCCCCTGTCCCCACTTCGCCTTTGCCACGGCCTCCCCATGCTCCCCCAACTCCTCTAAGGTTGGCACCAAAACCTTTAGACCCATCGCAGTAATTACCTTTTCAATCTCCTTCTTTCTCTTGTGACATTGTGCCACCAACTCATCCGTATATTCATCGTCCGTGTCCTTCATCAAACAACCTGCATAGATCTGTCCTAACCCAACAAGCAGCCACACCCGAAAGCTCTCTGACAACCTAATCGTCTCGTCCGCATTACCACAGTTGGCGTTTGAAGATTCATAGCAGGTCAAGGTGTGGACTAGCGCTGCCTCGCGAAACTGCCCATGCGTTCCATCTCCATCCTCGTTCCTAAATCTGACGTACGGGTACTCCGTTGGCAAGGATGCCAGAAACTCGAGAGCAACTTCCGTTAACCGGGTGGTCATTGGTGCTGCGTACTGTGTCTTGAACGTGATAGTGTCAAGTTTAAAACCGCGAAGGTGGAGCTCGCCCGAAGGAGTAATATTGCGTAGCGCAGGAGTTGCAGCGTCGAGGACGCAAGCCCGGAAGGGGCCGTCGAAGTGGCCTAGGGGCCAGGGAAATTTCGCGGTTGTAAGGTCCGGGACCCATGAAGGTAAGTTTGCGAGCTTGCGATAGAAGGGGAGTTCAATGAATGAGAGAAGAGGGAGTTGTTTGCAGTTGAGGAGGAGTGTGGTGGCAGCGCGGGTGTATACCTCCTCCACCGTGGAGGTGGCGTCGACCGGGAATGGCAAAAGAGCTCCTTCCGGTAAGGTTTGCTGCAAGATACCGACCGTGGCAAACACCTTGTCTTGATTCACGAAGCAATCTCTTCTCCGAATCGATGACAAGGCAGCCCACCAATGCTCCGGCCATGCAGTCCCGTTGCACCGCCTTGTCTGGTGCCGATCCTGCAGACCTGCAATATCCGTGATTCCAAATCCCCTCGACATCGCCTCTGTGTACTCACTAGGCAATAGTTCCCCAGCCAACGCATCCAACACATCGATCCAACTCACCTGCCCCATGAAGAACGCAAACCGTGACATCTCATCCCAGTCCAACTCCTCCCCCTTCATCCCCGCCATCATCTGAAACCTCCCAGCCACCACCGCCTCCTGCACTATCCACACCCGATGAAAATACCTCCTCGTTCTATAAAATGCCCAATAATCTACCCAAGCTCCCGCCCAACTCCCACCCTCGGCTCCTCCTCAAACCGTACCACCTCCTCCAAAACCTCCCATCCACAAAATTTCCTCCCTCAATTTCATCATCGCCTCCCTCCCCGCCTCCCTAAACCTCCCTATCGCAGGCCATACAACCTTATGCCACCAGATAAACGTCCCTAACCTCCTCTTCTCCGCCCCCAGCCACGCCAAAACCCGCCCCGAATTCGAATAAATCTCCCCATCAACGGAATCTGCCTCGCCTTTTCCTCCGGATTCTCCTGGTCAATACAAACCGCATCAATCCACAGGTGCGAAATCTGCTGGTAATCCAACCGCCCCCTCCCCTCCTCCAAATGCCTCATCGGAAACCCAACCATATACGACCGAAAGAAATCCGACAAATTTCCCGCCACATCCAGATACCGCACATCGGGCGTGTACGTATCCAGCAACGCGCCCTCCCCGCGCCAGGTCATCTTTGCGCGCAAAGGTTTGGAAGGACTCGGGCGGAGGATGATGAGCTCAATGTTTCGCGGGAATGGGGGTTGGTTTTGTGCGTGGGAAGGAGTTCGTAGGGCTCGATGGCCGAGCCCCAGGTGTAGGAGAGCGCGGTGAAGCGGTGGGTGAGGGTGTTGATGGGAAGGAGGTGAGGGTGATGTAGACTTGGGAGAGGGCGGGTTCGTAGTGGAGGAGGCGGATGAGACGGATGTGGTGGGGGAGGGAAGGGGGTTGTAGGTGTAGGGAGGCGGCCTGGGCGAGGGGGATGGGGAGCGATTGGGAGCGGGGCGGGACATGGTGGGACGGTGGTGGGTGGGTGGTGTTGGTTAAGGGGATGTTGAAAGGAGAGTTGGAAGAAAGAGGTCGCTTATTTAATTAAAGCTTAAGTGGATCGGGTTAGGCAGACAGATAAGGTTGCAGAAATGAAAGGTGCCCAGCCAGGAGGGCGTGGCAGTGCAACAAAGGGATGCCCAAGGGTTAGGGTTTCGTCACCACCGTTGCAGGTTCATGGCTTTCTCGTCAAGAGTTCGCGTACAATACTCCCATATTGCAAAGAAAATAATGACAGTCAAAATGAGTAAGTTCAAGAAACGTGAAACGCAAAAGTTGACTTTTTCCGCAGTTTGTTGGGCCGAGACATCCTAAATCCATTACGGTATTGCCGCGCTCGACAGGCAGCACACCCCGTACTGTTCTCTCGATCTACCAGGATTGAAGAATCGAGGAATCGCAGGGTTGAGAGGAGAAGAGAAGAAGGGAAAGATTTAGGGAAAGAGGCGGAAAAATAATGCAGAAAGCATTGGGCATGGTGCAAAGAGCCAGGTTCAAGTCAATGGGAGACGAAATATTCGGGACGGCACTCAAGATACAATGTTCTGAATTTGGTTGGCAGTCAAAACGAACTCCTGAGCCGTCACGAAGTTTTAGTTCGTCATGGACAGGAGCAGCAATTTTTTAAAGGCACGACGAGTTAGTTCGGTAACTCAAGGCGGGAAGGGGCTACCATACGATCCCAAGCCCATGTCCTTCGTTCATCCACCCGGCTGTCTACCGCTGACCTGATCGAGAGCTGATGTGGCCCGAAAAGTCCTTTCCCATCCGAACCCCCCTTTTCGTCTACCTTAATCCCTTCCTGGGAATTTGCATCAATTCCGACAAAACATAGCCCTCTCGACGCAGTTGAGGTCGCACATGCTGCACACGCCGGGCAGCAGTGTCTCATACTTGCATTTCTTGCAGACGGTGCAGGGACACTTGTTGTCGTAAGGATCCACTTTGAGCTGGCGACACGGGTAACCAGCATGCGGGTTGAGACGGCTGCTCTTCCAGTTGGGGTTGTTGGGGTCTTTGTTGACGCGTGGGGGCGAGTAGGGACGGATGCGCGGCATAGGCGGCGGGATGTCGACGGGAAGCGAACGGAATTTAGGCCCGGTCTTGGAGTTAGTCGGGACCACGGTCGGCTGGAAGCCATCTGGGTTGACAGTCTTGCGGTTGCGGATGGCCGAGATCTCGGGGCTCGCGGTTGCGAAGTCGGCGGGGGGCTTGATCGGATCGTCGGGAGGGATGGCGTTGTACCACGCCTCAATTTTGGTGACCTCCTTGGTTCTGGCTTCTTTGACGGCGGCCTCGGCGGGCGTGTCGAGCGGCTCGTCGGTTTTGTTCTCGACCAGCATTCCCGGAGGGGCCGAGAAGCACTTTCTGCGCAGCATGGTCATCCTGGTTGATGTCAGTGAATTCGTTTTGATGAAACTTTCCTTTTTCAAAAGCGCACTCACTTGACTGTTTTGATGACCAAGGTGAGCCAACTGATCAAAGTGGTGGTGGTGATGCAAGTGAAAGAGTTCCGTGGATCGCGGCAGTCGCTCAAGAAGGCAGTCACGCTCCCGTCAACTGGACCCGCGTGGTGACCCGCGTCGTCGACTAGGTACAGGGCCCGCATATTTCATCGCCATCTTTTTCCATCTCAACAATGGAACAGGTCAGGTGTTAATCACTTTGTGGTGAGACCCTGGGTTGAGAGAAACACAAAGTATTGTTTCTGTTGTAGCTCTGTCACCGCAAGTCACTTACATGATAGAAAGCTGATGCCTTTAGACCCCAACAACAATGCTTGCCCTCCGAGGAAGCAAAAATCACAAAATGGTGGAGATTCACGATCATTGAGTGCGAAGATGATGCTTCATCTCTGAACAACAATACACGCTTCAATGGTGGCTAAAAGACGAATAATATTTCAAAGGACATTGTACCCAAATGCAGTAGTATCCCTTCGCACCCTGAGGTCTGGTACTTTACCCCCCGAATCTATAAGTCCCGCCATGACCAGACCTGCTCCATCATATCTCCCTATGCGCGGCAGTTCTTCAAAATGCACAACTGCCGCTCATACACGCCTCCTATTTTTCGCATCAGCTGCTCCTCCGCCTGCTTTACAATCTCCTGCTCTTGCTGTGCATTTTCCAACCTCTTCACCACCTTTCACTTTTTCCTGTCAGGTCAATGGGGTTTTTGTATCCCCGTTCCACTTGTAGTTGTGCAAAGAGCACTCCCACTACCTTGTGCCCTTTGTCCAACAAGTGTCATCTTCCTGAAAATTCTGCGCAACAGTTCCCAAATAAGAATCGTCATCATCTCCCGAACAACACCCTTAAACAGATCTGACCCTTCCACCCCACCACAAACACTCAACGACATATCCCTTTCACTTGTCTCCCCCACCAACTCATCTACCCGATTATGCATCGCCGTACAATGCCTCGGCACCCACACAAACTTCACGCTCACAAACATTCTCTTCCTCTTCCACAACCCCTCCACCTCATCCACCTTCCTCCACAAAAAAAGTTTATCACCCTTCCATGTGACTCCTCGTCTTCTTCCCTAACCCTCTCGCCTTCACCCATCCCGAACACCGCTGCAAAAACACCGTGACCCTCGTCGCAAGCGGAAAACATGCAGTCCCCTCAGGCGGACGCGCCACAAGCTCGCCTGCCACCCTCGCCAACTCCCGCCTCACGACAACTACGGACTCAATGATCTCCGCAATCTCGGCCAGGTTGATGTCGACGCACGGCTTGAGGCGCTGATGAGGCCGATTTCCTCGCCGTCTTTGATCTGACTGTGGGGAGCATGGGTGTGGGCGCACCAGGTGAAGACAACTACGTGGCCAGCGACGGGTGAGAAGCTGCGGTGGTGAGTCAGGGATGTGGGAAAGGGGTGTGATGGGGTGGTTGGTGTGAGAATGGGTGGAGACAAAAGGATGGGGGAGAATGCTTGTGATTGGGCGTTCATCGGATCTTGTGCAGTTCAGTGGGTGGGGTGACCAGGTGTAATCATGCAGATTTGGTTGAGGGTTCAATCAGCTCTTCCAACTGAGGTTGCCAGACTGAAAAAAAACTGGAAAGCCAAAGATCAAGTCCTTTGTGTGCTCCTTTGTGGGCCCTCTCGTCGGACCCCAAGTCCCCAAATAGAACCTGCCACCAAGCCCTCAGAAAAAGCATAAAGTTGCGCGTCTATGAGATGGGACAAAAACATGATGTGTGGAATTAAATATCCAGGGGGTTCCTGACTGTTTTCCTGTCTTCGACTTATGTGGCGTCATCTGCACTTAAGGCCGGTCTCCGCATAAACGCCGCCGGTCGAAAAAGGCAAAGAGAAAAAGAACAAAGGAAAAAACAACTTAAGTTCGATTGAAATGTTTGAAGCGACTATTTTTGGGAATTGGTGACTTGGAAGAGAAGTCGTCTTTCACAAAAGGTTGTGGTCACCGTGGAGATGAGGATGAAAGGCGACGAGTGAAAGCGCGGTGAGGAAAGCAACATTGTCAGGGAAGCAGATAATCCAAGCTTCAACACATGGACATGAGTGCCCCGCTTATAAATTGCATCGTTTCTTCTTGCAGACCTGTTCTGCTGTTGTCGTCCCGGCGACTGGCGTAGATCCTGGGCATGACTGTGTCTTGCTTCTCGGAATGACTGGAAGGAGTGGGGAAGGATTGTGTCTCTGCTTTTTCTTTATCCTGAGTACCAACAAGTCTCAAGTGGGATAATCACTCTCACACTCTTATCTACGACAGCGGTTTGGCACCACGCCATGGTGCTGTGCTGTCCTCATGGGAAGATCGGCTGTCCAAGCTTCTACACTCTTGTTCGTGATGATTTCAGTGGTATCAAAACACCAAGTTTTGCGAAAAGGATCCACTAAGTGAAAACCCAGACCACCGTATTCTTCAAAATATTGCATCCCAAAAACCCCCATTCTGTGCTGACACGCAGGGCGCAAGGTCTCGCACCAAAGTTTGCATTGCTAATTAATCGCAATCAATGACAAGCAAGCCCGGAGAAGCTCTGGGACCTTGGCCAGAATTCCGAACAGTCTTCTCCGTGACCACTACCTCAAAGACTTGATCCTGCTCAAAGCCCTATGCATGCACACCAAGCCAACAACAACATCATCTGCCTCAAAGCCAAGGAATGTCGTTGACGGTTGTGGAGACACAAACGACGCTTGTTCCCTCCGCCAATTATCGTCTCAAGTTCATACTGAGAGTCACCGGAAGCGGCAGGTGGCTCGTGCACAACTGTTTTTTGTGCAAGGATGAGATATCTGAAGCTTTGCAAGGGCTGAAGTCCTCTTCTTGGGTTGTAGTGATTTCGGATTGATTGAGGCTGAATCTTCCATGGTCAGCGAGTGGCCAGCAGTACAGAGATCCAGACAGAAATTCCCATAGTCTCCCAAAAACGACATGGGACTCGGCACAGTGTCAGCACGCTTTATTCTGCTGCCTGGAGCGGAGTTGGCGCTGATTCAGCTGCCATTGGGTGGTTCGTAAGATTTTACGCTGATCCTGCTTGGGGCAGGGCAAACATGCATGAAATCGTCGCTTGTCAGATTTTGAGTGAGAAACAAGCGTTGAAAATGCCCAGGATTTATATCACTAACCATGAAATAGGTGTGGCAGGTCATGGGGTAATTTTACCCGGAACGCCTACAGGGAGCTAACGGCAGCTTCTTGGAGAGCAGGGAGCTCTCCCCACATTTAAGCATTCGACACCCACGCCAGTTTTCCGAACTCAAAGCACCATGCACCCCGGATTTTGCCACGAGTCAACTGGAGCCCCCATTGAACGCAGTTGCTGAATTTCCATGGTTCAAATCCAATTGCTGGCGGCGGTAGTGCTCGCCGTTTGCATTGGCACCGCTTTGGGATCGCCTGCTCCGTCTCCAGCAGACAGAAACGCGGACAGGCAGCAACGACCCAGAAGGTCCCAGTTTTGGTACGCCAACATCGACCACACATCCAAAAACATCCGAGGGTTTGCCCCCGACCTCGACGGTGACGACAACTACGAAATCTTTAGAGCTGTTGCGCCTGGCGATGGCTCGGGCATTCAAGCTGCCATCAATGCAGGAACCAACGGAAGCACCCGCCATGGCATGTGGTTTGCTTCGCAGCCGAGGGTAGGTTTGACAAGGGCACCTTAAAAGTTCGCAAACTAACGGTTGGCAGGTTGTCTACATCCCTCCCGGCGAGTACACCATTGAAAAGACCATCTACATGAATACGGATACCATTCTTATGGGTGATGCCACGAACGTGAGTGTGTTCTTCTCTGGGAGCATGACATTTGCTGACACCAATTTGCCGCAGCCGCCTGTCCTGAAAGCCGCCGCTGGCTTTTCCGGTGACCAAACGCTTCTTTCCGGCCAAGACCCAACAACCGAAGAGAAGGGGGAGCTTTCCTTCACCGTCAGCTTGAAGAACCTGGTGCTGGATACAACCAACATTCCAGGCGGGCAGCAGTTCACGGCGCTGTGGTGGGGTGTTGCGCAAGGCGCCCACCTGCAGAACATCCAGATTCGCATGCCCGACTCCGTCAACGGCACTGGCCACTCTGGCATGCGCCTAGGTCGTGGCTCAACCCTGGGCATCTCCGACGTCCGCATCGAAGGTGGACAGGTAAGCTCCTCCCATGTCACCTCCCTTCAACCCCCCAAATTAACACTCCCAGAACGGCATCTGGCACAACGGCCACCAACAAGCCGTTTACAAATCTATCACCTTCTCCCGCAACACCATCGGGATGCTCATCGACGGCGGCAACACCATCACCCTCCTCAATTCCACCTTTACATTTGTCGGCACCTGCGTCCTCAACACAGCCGGCTACCCCTGGATTGCCCTCATCGACGCCACCTCCCTCAACTCAGGCCCGCTCCTGCACACCATCTCCTGGCCCTCGTACCTCATCGAAAACCTCTCCAAAGACGACACTCCCAACACCCCCATCGCCCTCGGCCCAGGCGACTTCACCCTCCCGCACCAACCCCACCTCCCGCAATTTACCTACGCAAACACCGTCGACCATAATCCCATTTACGCCCCAATCACCTCCCCTTTCCCGCCCACCCGCCCTAACCCTCCCTAACGGAAAATACCCGCCCTTCCCGCACCAAACTACGCCTCCTTACCTGTCTCCGCCTTCCTCAACGTAAAGACCCTCTCCCAGAACGGCGGGTGCACATCCGCAGTGATAACACTGTCGACGAAGCCCGGCTCTTAACGCCGTTTTGCGCAAGGCGGCGAGGCAGGGCAAGGTAAGTATTTCCCGTTTGGGAAGTACCGCGTCGAATCGACGCTTTTCATACCCCCCGGAGCAGAATCGTCGGTGAGGCATGGGCGACAATCGTGGGCTTTGGGAATTATTTCAGGATGAGCGGAATCCGGGCTGTGGTGCAGGTTGGGACCGGGCAGCAGGAGGTAGGGAGGTGGAGATTTCGGATATGAGGTTTACTGTTGGGGAGGTTCTGCCGGGGCGGTAGTGGTGAGGTTTGAGATGGCGGGAGGAGGCCCGGGATGTGGGGTGTGGAATTGTTTGGTTACGGTGGGGGGACGAGGGGGCGGAGGGGTTGATTGAGGGTCTGTGGATGCTGCGAAACCGCGTAAGGCTGCGTTTATGGGAATGCATTTTGCACGGGGTCATCGGTGTATTTGGAGAATGTGTGGAATTGGGTGGCAGATCATGTGGTAGAGGATGTGGAGGGAGGAGTAACTTTGCGGCGGGGAGGGGGTGCTAGTTGAGGCCACGAAGGGGACGTGGTTGCATGGGCTGGGGTCGGAGCATTGGTGGTTGTATCAGCTCAACTTTAACAGGGCAGAGAACGTGATGGTGTCACTGCTGCAGAGCGAGACAAATTATGATCAGGGGGATAACAACCCGCTGGTGCTGCCTTCCCCGTGGGAGGTTGAGACGAAATGGGGGGATCCGACGTTTGGATGGTGCGCGGAAGGGGATAAGAGGTGCAGGATGGGAATTGCAAACTACTTCAACGGCGGCAAGGGCATTCACACGTATGCTTCGGCGTCATGGGCGTTCTTCTCAGGGCCGGGATATCAGCAGTGTGCCCCCGGCGGTTATCAGTGCCAAGGGACGATGCATGTGGTGAACGAAACACCGCAAGGACTGCAGGCGTTTGGGCTGTGCAGTAAGGATACGCGAGTGACTCTGCGGTTGGCGAATGAGACAGAGCTGGTGACGGAAAACGGGTACACTGGGTCATGGGGAGGTGACGTGGGGAGGTACACGCCCTAGCAAGGCTGGCTGAACATGGAGTGACATCAATATCAACCGTCGCTTGTCCACTCAAATTTTTTAACGTTAGATGTGTTTTTTTCTGTATTGGCTTCAACTTATCACCTTGACCTACTCTGGGTACTAGAATGTGTCCGTACTGTGACACCGGGTACACTTCCAAACAGCGCTAACAAAACAACAGGCAGCATCCAGATGCAACCTACGCCGACCCGACCGACGACAAGCCGTCAAGATACAGATCATTTGCCGGCCCCCGGTTACCATCATCGGTGTAATCGCCATCCGCAGAAAGCTCTCTTTTTCCGGGAACGCAATCGGTTACTTCAGCCACTGATCAGTAGGCTGGTCTCGCAGCGTAATTGCCAGGTAATACCTGCGTTCGTTCAAGTAGAGGTGAAGTCCTATTTCCGTGGCCTGGTTCGTGTTCCCGTACCACATGGTAAACTCGTACTGTTTGCCCGGCGTAAATAACACCAGATGCAGCGTCTACCACACCCAGCTACTGTCTCTAGCAGTGTCATGGATCCAGAGCGAGTAGCTTCCAGTGCGCGAGCGCACCGTGTTGATTTCATAAGGCATTATCCCAAACGGACTTTTGCCGCCACCAACTAGCGGTGCAGTCGGACTCAAACTGTTGCCTAGATTATCGGAATTGAGAGGCAGAG